>JAQBSW010004147.1:0-72877 GCA_029291075.1 Eudiplozoon nipponicum
GCCCCATTTATTCTAAGCGTAATAATTCGCACATTTGCGCCGATCTTCCAGGCTGATATCTCTGTTGAACTATTCTGGATCTCGAATACAAGCTCAAATCAATCAATGGGCAATGATTTATGAATTCCGTTGTAATCAATTATGAAGATTTTAGGACCACGCTTGATTATCGGATGTGATCTCGTATACATTGGCTTTAACGGCGACTGCTCAACGTCTTCATACATAGGGCTGCTTACATGTATATTAAGCTTTCGAAATATACACTGGCGGATGGTGTTCTCTCTTTGATGGCACCTGCAGACTATTTAGAACACGCTGTATCTGTTGTGTAATTTCCGCCGCTGGTGATTCATCACTAGCCTCAATATCGCTCATTAAATCTGTCGGAGGTTGCGGACTTTGACCAAAATTGACCTGTGCAATTGATGCTTTTCTTTTAAGGCGATACCTCTATCACATACAAAGTAGTACTAATGGGAGTGCCGTAAGCCAATAGGACTGCTCGCGAGACCTACACATCGCCGCCTTTAACTCTCGATGTATATGTTCCACAAGACTTACACAGGATTACAAGTTGCAGTTCTCCCCACATCGACTCCCAAGAATTATACGTTATCCCGAAAAACTGGCAAATTCTGGCCAGTACATGATGAGTTCCCAATAAGGACGAAACCGCTCTACTGGATGAATTGCCTTTTCTACACTATACAATTCTTAGTTTATACTGACATATGTAAGTAATTAATGGGACACGTGTTTACATCAAGACCGCAACCTTGATTAAAATAATTGTTATCACCACCCGCGCAACCAATGTTCGTTTAATTATATAAATGTTCATTTCAATACCACTTACCCATGTAGTGTGGTGTCTGTTCAGTAATGACAGATTGTGGATGGTTAGTTGGAACTTTGGGTCTAAATGGATGCCATATGAGCTCCACCTAAAGGAAAAATAGACTAACCAGGTTACATTAGTTAGTATATAACTGAAAATTGTGTGCAGTGTAGTGTGCGGCAGAATGGCTCAGTGGTTAGAGCAGGAGATTCCGAAGAAGACATGCCCAGGTTCCACTCCTCTCCGTCTCAAATTCGGCCAGTACATTATGAGTTCTCAATAAGTACGAAACTGGTCTACTGGATGAATTGCCTTTTCTTCACTGTACAATTCTTAGTGTATACTGAACATATGTAAGTGATTGGTAGGTCAGGTGTTTATATCATGTACGTAACCTTGATTATAATAATTGTTATCACAACCCGAGGAACCAAAGTTCGTTTAATTATATAAATATTTATTTCAATACCACTTACCCATGTAGTGTGGTGTCTGTTCAGCAATGACAGATTGGGGATGGTAAGTTGGAACTTTGGGTCTAAATGGATGCCATATGAGCTCCACCTAAAGGAAAAATAGACTAACCAGGTTACATTAGTTAGTATATAACTGAAAATTGTGTGCAGTGTAGTGTGTGGAAGGATGGCTCAGTGGTTAGAGCACGGGATTCCGAAACTCTGAACCCTTACAGCGATGCATTTCTTTATATGGTGGCTTATTAATTTAGAATATCCTCCGCTCGATCCGTTAATGATAACAATTTAACAATAATTGATTGCCCGGGTGGTGGTAACAATTATTTAAATCAAGTTTGCGAGCTTGAAGTAAACACCAATCCCATTGTATTTAACCAGTCGTCGAACAACATAACAAAACTATCGCCAGCGCAACGCACTGACGCGTTTCGATCTTCCATGATCATCATCAGAGTACGACGGCAAACTGACTATCGAGGATCAAACCGCATTGAATATATATGGAAATCAAATTTAGATACGCGTCTCTCACCTCTAGCAGTCTCGCATACATTTAATTTGACTGGAAATGTCGGCTACACAGTTTCTATTCAGTCACGAACATTAACTGTTTGCAGCTTTCGCCAGTTTGCCGTCGTACTCTGATGATGATCGTGGAATGTCGAAACGCGTCAGTGCGTTGCGGCTGGCGGTAGTTGTGTTATGTTGTTCGACGACTGGTTAAATACAATGGGATTGGTGTTTACTTCAAGTTCGCAAACTTGATTTAAATAATTGTTACCACCGCCCGCGCAAACAATTATTGTTAAATTGTATTGGCTATATATGTATATGTGGTGAAAGCTGCAAATATTTAATGTGCGTGACTGCATAGAAATTGTGTAGCCGATATTTCCAGTCAAGTTCAATGTATGCGAGACTGCAAGAGGGGAGAGCCGCATATCTAAATTTGTTTTCCATGTATATTCAATGCGGTTTGATCCTCGATAGTCAGTTTGCCGTCGTACTCTTATGATGATCCTGGAAGGTTGAAACGCGTCAGTACGTTGCGGCTGGTGGTAGTTTTGTTATGTTGTTCGACGACTGGTTAAATACAATGGGATTGGTGTTCACTTCAAGCTTGCAAACTTGATTTAAATAATTGTTACCACCATCTGCGCAATCAATTATTGTTAAATTGTATTGGCTATATATGTATATGTGGCGAAAGCTGCAAACAGTTAATGTTTGTAACTGCATAGAAATTGTGTAGCCGACATTTCCAGTCAAGTTCAATGTATGCCAGACTGCTAGAGCTGAGAGCCGCATATCTAAATTTGATTTCCATGTATATTCAATGCGGTTAGATCCTCGATAGTCAGTTTGCCGTCGTACTCTGATGATGATCATGCACAGTCGAAACGCGTCAGTGCGTTGTGGCTGGCGATAGTTTTGTTATGTTGTTCGACGACTGGTTAAATACAATGGGATTGGTGTTCACTTCAAGCTCGCAATCTTGATTTAAATAAATAATAACAGTTGTCATTTGATAAGAGGTAAATTTACTATTTGGCATAACCCAGATTATTAACTCGCAGAAAAAAGAAGGACCTTTTTTATTAACATTGAACACATCTTTCTTCTTAAAAAGTTGAACTCATTCTATAATTTCATTTGCTCTGAGTATCTGCTTATTTCCAGCAGAACTGTCACTGCTAAACCTTTTCTCAATATTAAGATTGCCGGTATGCTCTTTATGTTCAAGGCGATTAGAAATAGAATTAATTTGAAGAAAAGTATGACTAAAACACACGATATATTTGACTAATAACAAAATCTTATTTAAGTTTAGACAATATTGTTCAGAAAGACTGTGGACAGACCCTAATTGGGATTCAAGGTTTTTGTAAAACAGTGTCTTCAATAAAATAATAATTTAAAGTTCATAAATAATTTGTAGTTCAGCCATTATTGTGCCTTTGTAATTTGATTTGAGAAATTAATCATCCGTGGAAGTAAATATTTATCTTAAAGTATTACTGTTCAGCAGACTTAAAAAGGCGATTTTCTTAATTAAACGAACATTGGTTGCGCGGGTGGTGATAACAATTATTATAATGAAGGTTGCGGTCTTGATATAAACACCTAACCCATTAATTACTTACATATGTCAGTATAAACTAAGAATTGTAGAGTGTAGAAAAGGCAATTCATCCAGTAGACCGGTTTCGTCCTTATAGGGAACTCATCATGTACTGGCCAGAATTTGCCGCGGACAGGACTCGAACCTCGGCACGTCTGCTTCGGAATCTGTTGCTCTAACCACTGAGCCATCCTGCCGCACACTACAATGCACACACTTTTCAGTTGTATACTAACTAATGTCACCTGGTTAGTCTATTTTTCCTTTAGGTGGAGCTCATATGGCATCCATTTAGACCCAAAGTTCCAACTAACCATCCACAATCGGTCATTACTGAACAGACACCACACTACATGGGTAAATGGTATTGAAATGAATATTTATATATTTAAACGAACACTGGCTGCGCGAGTGGTGATAACAATTATTATTATCTAGGTTGCGGTCTTGATATAAACACCGGACCCATTAATTACTTACATATGTCAGTATAAACTGAGAATTGTATAGAGTAGAAAAGGCAATTCATCCAATAGACGGGTTTCGTCCCTACTGGGAACCCATCATGTACTGGCCAGAATTTACCGCGGGCAGGACTCGAACCTGGGCACGGAACCTCGTGCTCTAACCACTGAGCCATGCTGCCGCACACTACACTGCACCCAATTTTCAGTTATATATTAACTAATGTAACCTGGTTAGTCTATTTTTCCTTTGGCCAGTACATGATGATTTCCGAATGAGGAGGAAACCGGTCTACTGGATGAATTGCCTTTTCTACACTATACAATTCTTAGTTAGATACTGAAATATGTAAGTAATTAATAAGTCAGGTGTTTATATCAAGACCGCTACCTTGATTATAATAATTGTTATAACCACCCGCGTAAACAATGTTCGTTTAATTATATAAATGTTAATTTCAATGCCACTTCCCCATGTAGTGTTGTGCCTGTTCAGCAATGATAGATTGGGGATGGTTAGTTGGAACTTTGCCTCTAAATGAATTCCATATGAACTCCACCTAAAGGAAAAATAGACTAACCAAGTTACATTAGTTAGTATATAACTGAAAATTGTGTGCGTGTAGTCTGCGGCAGGATGTCTCAGTGGATGAAGCACTTGATTCCGAAGCCGACGTGCCCATGTGCGAGTCCTGCGCGCGGCAAATTCTGGTCAGTACTCGATGAGTTCCCAATAAGAACGAAACCGGTCTACCGGATGAATTGCATTTACTACACTATACAATTGTTAGTTTATACAGACATATGTAAGTAATTAATGGGTCAGGTGTTTATATCAAGATCGTAACCTTCATTATAATAATTGCTATAACCACCGGCGCAACCAATGTTCGTTTAATTATATAAATGTTCATTTCAATACCACTTCGTCATCTCGTTTGGTGTCTGTTCAGTAATGAGAGATTGGGGATGGTTAGTTGGAAATTTGAGTCTAAATGGAATTCATATGAGCTCCACCTAAAGGAAAAATAGACTGACCAAGTTACATTATTTAGTATATAACTGAAAATTGTGTGCGTGTAGTGTGCGGCAGGATGGGTCAGTGGTTAGAGCACCAGATTCCGAAGCAGACGTGCCCAGGTTCGAGTCCTGTCCGTGGCAAATTCCGCCCAGCACATGATGAGTTCTCAATAAGTACGAAACCGGTCTACTGGATGAATCGCCTTTTCTACACTATACAATTCTTAGTTTATACTGACATATGTAAGTAATTAATGGGTCAGGTGTTTATATCAAGACCGCAACATTGATTATAATAATTGCTATCACCACCAGCGCAATCAATGTTCGTTTAATTATATAAATATTAATTTCAATACCACTTCACCATATAGTGTGGTGTCTGTTCAGCAATGACAGATTGGGGATGGTTAGTTGGAACTTTGCTTCTAAATGGACTCCATATGTGCTCCACCTAAAGGAAAAATAGACTAACCGAGTTACATTAGTTAGTATATAACTAAAAATTGTGTGCTGTGTAGTGTGCGGCAGAAGGGCTTAGTGGTTAGAGCGCCAGATTTCGAAGCAGACGTACCCAGGTTCGCGTCGTATCCGTAGACTGAGGAAGCGACCCAAAATGTTGTATGAAGGAATGAGGATTGGATAATCTCATTCGGTATTAAAAACAGATTTCAAGTAATGATAAAACGTAAATTTGAACACAGTTATATCTTTTATATAATGTACCACTAGAGAAAGAAACGCCTGTTGGCAACAGTATTTTGCACAAAAATGAAGGAATTCTTTTTAGTACGTTAACTTAAAAATGCTTATTCATTATGACTCAGCAGAGAAAATGCTGAGGTCTCTTCGCAATGCCAATTTTTTGCAGTAAAATGTCGCTCGGAAGAAAGTGTAAGCTTGACCGATATGACAAATCGATTTTGTGATATCGATCAATTTCGCTCGGTTAATTTTTCATTTATCCGAACGAAATTGGCCGATATCACAATATCGACTTTTTGATATCGGTCAAGTTTAGACCTTTTTCCGAGCGACATTTTACTGGAAAAAAGTGGCATAGCGAAGAGACCTCTGCATTTTCTCTGCTGAGTCATAATGATTAAGCATTTTTAAGTTAACGTACTAAAAAGAATTCATTCATTTTTGTGCAATATACTGTTACGAACAGACGATCCTTTCTCTCGTGGATACATTGTTTAAAAGATATACATTTACGTTTTATCATTACGTGGCATTGCAGCAGTTCGATTATACTACAAAGTACTAGTAGGTATCTAACTTTTATTTAATGTAATACTTTAAATTAATGTAGCATATTTTGGTGCTCTGCAATTGACATTAAATAAACTTTATATGTTACCTTACCAATGTAAAATTAAAATTAGAGTTTAGGAGTCACAATTATGCTATGAATTGAGTACTTTTGTATGATCTGTTATATAAAAAATGTTTTATCGCTGTTTCGACTCTAATAGATATGCTGTATAATAGCTTAAGTTATGAATGCATAATAATTCTCGATTTATTTCGAAACAATAAATTGCATTGATTTGTTCCTTTTCCTCGACAATTTTTTTCATGCCAGAAAGGGCATTCTGAAATTCTTGCTCGCCTTATGAAGTTTGTAATAATGTGAATTGAGCGTTAGTTCCGACACTCCGTATACTATCTGTCATTTATAGCTGGTTTGTATTGTTACTGCATCTATGCTTTCCGAATACATCTGTCTATCTGCTCGTTGTACCACAAACATCCATCTCAATCTTATTTGCATTTAGAATACCTGTATTAAACACAAGAAGAAGAGATCTTGACGATCTTATACCATCATCCTCATTGTAGATTATTACGGACTTAATTTGCACATATATGGCATTTTATCTATTGATATTTAACTCATCTAGCTGCTCGATTATCCGTGAGTCTGAGGTCTTTCTGTATAGAATACGTAACATTTTCAGCATTTTAATGCATCAAAATCCTGTCGTTATGAATAAATTCAGTATATAAACCTGTATAATTAAATATATCTGTATACATAAAAATATTCTTTTGAAATGCGAGCTTTAATAAAATTCAATTCAATAAAAAGATTCTTTGTATGTATTCAAAGAATTGCATAAATTTTCAATATCTTTGATTATTCCTAAAAATGTTTTACAAATAGATGTTTCCATCTTAATTTTATTTTATATGTTGTGTGTATGTGCCCGGATGCGACAAATAGGCTAGATTATTTGAGTATCGTATCAGATGAAATTATCTAAGAACTCCGTGCCTTAACAAAACACCGAAGAATAATATTAGCACACTCGTCCATCTCGTGTTTAAAACGCGATTTGTGTTTAATTCAGCTCTGAACCCTTACAGCGATGCATTTCTTTATATGGTGGCTTATTAATTTAGAATATCCTCCGCTCGATCCGTTAATGATAATTTAACAATAATTGATTGCGCGGGTGGTGGTAACAATTATTTAAATCAAGTTTGCGAGCTTGAAGTAAACACCAATCCCATTGTATTTAACCAGTCGTCGAACAACATAACAAAACTATCGCCAGCCGCAACGCACTGACGCGTTTCGATCTTCCATGATCATCATCAGAGTACGAAGGCAAACTGACTATCGAGGATCAAACCGCATTGAATATATATGAAAATCAAATTTAGACATGCGTCTCTCACCTCTAGCAGTCTTGCATACATTTAACTTGACTGGAAATGTCGGCTACACAGTTTCTATTCAGTCACGAACATTAACTGTTTGCAGCTTTCGCCAGTTTGCCGTCGTACTCTGATGATGATCATGGAAGGTAGAAACGCGTCAGTGCGTTGCGGCTGGCGGTAGTTTTGTTATGTTGTTCGACGACTGGTTAAATACAATGGGATTGGTGTTTACTTCGAGCTTACAATAATTACATACTGCATCGGCCGTCGCGCAGTATAAAAAGGGTCGCCTTATCTGCTGAGCCGTGCAGGGTGGATAAGCGAAAACAGGCTACTGCAGGCAACTCTATCTCCGATTCTGCCTCCTTTCCTTCCTCTTCCTCTTCTCAATCTAACAATAACACTCTTTTAGATACTATAAATATGGTTGGTTTAGATCATAACACTGAGCCCAATACTAGGTTGCCAAATATCGAAAATGGTTCTAGTAGACGATCATTCATTAAACCTAAGTTAGGTTTTAACGTAGGCGCATTTAATGTGCGGACATTAAAACAACTTGGACAGCAAGAATCTCTTGCTCGTACGTTGGATAAATTAGAAATCGACATATGTTGCGTATCTGAAACCAGAATACAGGATCCTACGTGTATTACAGAACTAGTTGCACCATCCCTATCTACGCGTTATTGGCTTCGAACATCTGGTTCCACAGAGTCCTCTCAAGCCGGTAAATGGGGCGTTGGTATTGCCCTTAGCGCGCGAGCTGAAGCTTGCTTAATTGAATGGATCCCTTTAAATAGTCGATTGTGTGCGGCACGTTTAAATACATCTACTAAAATCAAAGCAAAAAACCGTTATCATCGTTGCCTCTTCGTTGTATCTGCATATGCTCCTACCGATTGCAGCACAGAAGAAAGCAAGGACGCTTTTTACTCCGAATTAAGCTCCTTACTAAGTAAAGCACGAAGTTCGGATATAGTCCTGGTTATGGGTGACATGAATGCTCAAGTTGGTCGCTTAAGCAACACAGAATTTCATTTAGGTGGAAGATACACTCTAAGCTCGACTCGCAATGATAATGGTGAACGGCTTTTGGATAGCTGCGCTGAACATAGACTATATTTAAGTAGTACAAATTTCAGACGTAGTGTTAGACGTTGTGCTACATGGCGTCCTCCAGCACCCGGACAACGGTGGACTCAAATAGATCATGTAGCAATTAGTTATAGATGGCGTGGTTGCATCCAGGATTGTCGCTCTTTTTGGAACACTTATGTCGACTCGGACCATGCACTTATCCGTTGTAGATTTGCTCTAAAATTTTCCGGGAAAATAATTAAGAATAAACCCCAAATTGATGTAGGCAAACTCGAACAACCGTCCTTCCGACAAAACTATGAAAATATTCTAAAGGCTAATCTAACTGGTCTGAATAGCGAAAATCCGAATATACTTTGGTCCAAGATAAGTTCCACTATGCACAATGCAGGTACTACTGTATGTGGCATAGCAGGCCCCCGTAGAAATAATCACTGGCTCTCTGTAAAATCTATGGAGATACTCGAAATAAGGCGCCAAATTCCACCTGGCTCGACTCATAATAATACCCGTCGCAATATAAGACGCCAACTTAAACGCAGTCTAAAAGGCGATCTCGAAAACTTTTGGAACAGAAAGGCTGAAGAAATGGAAGTAGCTTTCGCGTCAGGTAATAGTCGCTGTTTGTTCCAACTTATCCGCGCAACAGGTCCGAGAAAGTTAAAAGTTAGCGAAACTATAAATGATAGTAACAACGAATTAATAACCGATAAAATAAGTCGTCTTGACAGGTGGGCTGAACACTTTAGAGATCAATTTTCTTGGCCACCCGCGTCAGTTCCGATTCCCGAAAGCATGTCTGCATCAACAGTGTGGAATGTTAGTCCCGAAGAACCATCCGAGTTAGAAGTACGCGATGCAATCCTATCTCTTAAGCGCCGCAAAGCCGCAGGCCCCGATGATTTGCTTCCGGGATTGTTTAAGGATGGTGGCGATATAATTTCAGGAGCGTTGACCAAACTTTTTCATACTATATGGAATGAGGAAACCGTACCACTTGACTGGAATGAGTCGACCATCATTCCCATCTTCAAAAAAGGCAATCGTAATTCGTGCGATAACCATCGTGGTATAAGTTTGACTCCGGTCGTATCAAGGTTATTTGCTTCGATTATCCTACGTCGTCTTAGCGCTTCACGTGAATCACATACAAGAGAAGAACAGGCCGGATTCCGCGCAGGACGAGGTTGTATAGATAATATTTTTACATTAAGGCAAGTTCTCGAACAGAGACATTTATATCACCGTCCCACAATAGTCGTCTTTCTAGACTTCAAGGGTGCATTTGATTCGGTGGATCGCAATGTTTTATTCCATATCTTGTCGAAAAGCGGTGTGCCCACAAAATTTGTTAATATTATACGAGCTCTCTACACAAATACTTCTGGTCGCGTTAAGGTCTACAACGAATTAACGCATAACTTTACAACCAGCAGTGGTGTTCGTCAAGGTTGTCCACTTTCCCCATTTTTGTTTAATTTTGTAATCGATGCTATTATGAATAACATTCTCCCACACATTCAGGACGCTGGAGTTGAAGTTCTCCCGGGAGATAAACTAGTCGATCTTGACTATGCGGACGATATCGTACTATTATTCGACAATCAGCATGCTGCCCAGACCACCTTAAATAGATTAACAGACGTTGTTCCGTCTTTCGGTATGAAATTCGCACCCTCTAAATGTAAGATACTGTTACAGGATCACCCACCACTCACTCCAACGTTGCGACTGCAGAATGAAGATCTTGACATAGTCGACAGGTTTACATATCTTGGGAGCTCTATCAATAACGTAGGCAATATGTCCGACGAGGTGAGAATACGGATCGCGAAAGCTAGAGTAGCTTTCTCGAACCTTCGTCATTTATGGAGAAACGCCAATATTTCACTTTGCCTTAAAGGTCGTGTTTACAATGCATCTGTACGCGCAGTCTTACTATACGCTAGTGAAACTTGGCCTCTTAGAGTTGATGATCTGAGACGCTTACAGGCATTCGATCATCGTTGTTTGAGAAGTATAGCACATGTTGGTTACCAACAACGAATAACTAACGTTGACATCCGTAGACGTATTTTTGGATCTGACAATAAGTGCTCGTCTTTAGAAAAGCAAATAAGGCTCCATCAACTTCGTTGGCTCGGTCACGTTTTGCGTATGCCCTCATTCCGATTGCCCAATAGAGCTCTGTTCTCTCATCCAGCACCAAATTGGCGTAAGAAACAAGGTGGGCAGATTTTGACATGGCAGAAACAATTAAAGTCACTTACATCCAAATTGGGTAGTATAGGACCCACTCGTCTGCCGGGATGGGGTCCTCGTGCGCATCACAGTTCTTGGTTAGAAACCCTTAGCGATATGGCATCGAATCGAGCTCAGTGGCGATCTTGTTGCAGATGTCTAGTAGAATCATCTTCGTAACTTTCTTTTCTTGGTAGGGCAAAGTTAGCTGCGAGGTTTGGTTTGTTTATGACGTGATACAGTGAAATCCGCAAGGAAGCTGTATTGCTGATGTCGCCTTGCCCGAATGCTAACTTGGCCATAATGGTGTTGTAGAGAGGTTTAGTTTGCCTCATTTCTGTGAGTTATCCTGATAAATTTATTCATAGTAGCAAGGTATTCCTTCTCTCTCTACCCCTCTCTCTCTCTCGTAAATCTCAATAATAATTTGTCTAAATTCACTTATATACTTTTTTCACTCCTTATATGGCAGTGAAACATTAGTCACTTGACTTTTGTGTGGCTGGACATGATGATGATGATGATGATGATATATTTATATGTGGCGAAAGCTGCAAATATTTAATGTGCGTGACTGCATAGAAATTGTGTAGCCGACATTTCCAGTCAAGTTCAATGTATGCGAGACTGCTAGAGCTGAGAGCCGCATATCTAAATTTGATTTCCATGTATATTCAATGCGGTTTGATCCTCGATAGTCAGTTTGCCGTCGTACTCTGATGATGATCATGGAAGGTCGAAACGCGTCAGTGCGTTGCGGCTGGTGGTAGTTTTGTTATGTTGTTCGACGACTGGTTAAATACAATGGGATTGGTGTTTACTTCAAGCTTGCAAACTTGATTTAAATAATTGTTACCACCATCTGCGCAATCAATTATTGTTAAATTGTATTGGCTATATATGTATATGTGGCGAAAGCTGCAAACAGTTAATGTTTGTAACTGCATAGAAATTGTGTAGCCGACATTTCCAGTCAAGTTCAATGTATGCCAGACTGCTAGAGCTGAGAGCCGCATATCTAAATTTGATTTCCATGTATATTCAATGCGGTTTGATCCTCGATAGTCAGTTTGCCGTCGTACTCTGATGATGATCATGCAAGGTCGAAACGCGTCAGTGCGTTGTGGCTGGCGATAGTTTTGTTATGTTGTTCGACGACTGGTTAAATACAATGGGATTGGTGTTCACTTCAAGCTCGCAAACTTGATTTAAATAAATGAATACAGTTGTCATCTGATAAGAGGTAAATTTACTATTTGGCATTACCCAGATTATTAACTCGCAGAAAAAAGAAGGTCCTTTTTTATTAACATTGAACACATCTTTCTTCTTAAAAAGTTGAACTCAATCTCTAATTTCATTTGCTCTGAGTATCTGTTTATTTCCAGCAGAACTGTCACTGCTAAACCTTTTCTCAATATTAAGATTGCCGGTATGCTCTTTATGTTCAAGGCGATTACAAATAGAATTAATTTGAAGAAAAGTAGGACTAAACACACGATATATTTGACTAATAACTAAATCTTATTTAAATTTTGACAATATTGTTCAGAAAGACTGTGGACAGACCCTAATTGGGATTCAAGGTTTTTGTAAAACAGTGTCTTCAATAAAATAATAATTTAAAGTTCATAAATAATTTGTAGTTCAGCCATTATTGTGCCTTTATAATTTGATTTTAGAAATTAATCATTCGTGGAAGTACATATTTATCTTAAAGTATTACTGTTCAGCAGACTTAAAAAGGCGATTTTCTTAATTAAACGAACATTGGTTGCGCGGGTGGTGATAACAATTATTATAATCAAGGTTGCGGTCTTGATATAAACACCTGACCCATTAATTACTTACATATGTCAGTATAAACTAAGAATTGTATAGTGTAGAAAAGGCAATTCATCCAGTAGACCGGTTTCGTCCTTATAGGGAACTCATCATGTACTGGCCAGAATTTGCCGCGGACAGGACTCGAACCTGGGCACGTCTGCTTCGGAATCTGGTGCTCTAACCACTGAGCCATCCTGCCGCACACTACACTGCACACAATTTTCAGTTATATACTAACTAATGTAACCTGGTTAGTCTATTTTTCCTTTAGGTGGAGCTCATATGGCATCCATTTAGACCCAAAGTTCCAACTAACCATCCACAATCTGTCATTACTGAACAGACACCACACTACATGGGTAAGTGGTATTGAAATGAACATTTATATAATTAAACGAACATTGGTTGCGCGGGTGGTGATAACAATTATTATAATCTAGGTTGCGGTCTTGATATAAACACCTGACCCATTAATTACTTACATATGTCAGTATAAACTAAGAATTGTATAGTGTAGAAAAGGCAATTCATCCAGTAGACGGGTTTCGTCCTTATTGGGAACTCATCATGTACTGGCCAGAATTTGCCGCGGGCAGGACTCGAACCTGGGCACGTCTGCTTCGGAACCTGGTGCTCTAACCACTGAGCCATCCTGCGCACACTACACTGCACACAATTTTCAGTTATATACTAACTAATGTAACCTGGTTAGTCTATTTTTCCTTTGGCCAGTACATGATGATTTCCGAATGAGGAGGAAACCGGTCTACTGTATGAATTGCCTTTTCTACACTATACAATTCTTAGTTAAATACTGAAATATGTAAGTAATTAATAAGTCAGGTGTTTATATCAAGACCGCTACCTTGATTATAATAATTGTTATAACCACCCGCGTAAACAATGTTCGTTTAATTATATAAATGTTAATTTCAATGCCACTTCCCCATGTAGTGTGGTGCCTGTTCAGCAATGACAGATTGGGGATGGTTAGTTGGAACTTTGCGTCTAAATGGATGCCATATGAGCTCCACCTAAAGGAAAAATTGACTAACCAAGTTACATTAGTTAGTATATAACTGAAAATTGTGTGCAGTGTAGTGTGCGGCAGGATAGCTCAGTGGTTAGAGCACCAGATTCCGAAGCAGACGTGCCCAGGTTCGTATCCTGTCCGCGGCAAATTCTGGCCAGTACTTGATGAGTTCCCAATAAGGACGAAACCGGTCTACTGGATGAATTGCCTTTTCTACACTATACAATTCTTAGTTTATACTGACATATGTAAGTAATTAATGGGTCAGGTGTTTATATCAAGACCGCAACCTTCATTATAATAATTGTTATCACCACCCGCGCAACCAATGTTCGTTTAATTATATAAATGTTCATTTCAATACCACTTCGTCATCTCGTTTGGTGTCTGTTCAGTAATGAGAGATTGGGGATGGTTAGTTGGAAATTTGGGTCTAAATGGATGTCATATGAGCTCCACCTAAAGGAAAAATAGACTAACCAAGTTACATTAGTTAGTATATAACTCAAAATTGTGTGCCATGTAGTGTGCGGCAGGAATGGGTCAGTCATTAGTGCACCAGATTCCGAAGTAGACGCGTGCAGGTTCGAGCCCTGGCCGCGGCAAATTCTGGCCAGCACATGATGAGTTCCCAATAAGTGACGAAACCGCTCTACTGGATGAATCGCCTTTTCTACACTATACAATTCTTAGTTTATACTGACATATGTAAGTAATTAATGGGTCATGTGTTTATATCAAGTCCGTAACCTTGATTATGATAATTGTTATCACTACCAGCGCAACTAAAGTTCCTTTTATTATATAAATGTTCATTTCAATACCACATCTGCATTTAGTGTGCTGTCTGTTCAGCAATGGCAGATTGGGGATGGTTAGTTGGAAATTTGCTAAAGGAGCAATAGAAAAAATAGACTAACCGAGTTACATTAGTTAGTATATAAATGAAAATTGTGTGCGTGTAGTGTGCGACAGGTTGTCTCAGTGGTTGGAGCACCTGATTCCGAAGCAGACGTGCCCATGTTCGAGTCCTGTGCGCGGGAAATTCTGGCCAGTACCTGATGAGTTCCCAATAAAAACGAAACCGATCTACTGGATGAATTGCATTTTCTACTCTATACAATTACTAGTTTATACTGACATATGTAAGTAATTAATGGGTCAGGTTTTTATATCAAGACCGCAACCTTCATTTTAATAATTGTTATCACCACCAGCGCAACCAATGTTGGTTTAATTATATAAATGTTCAATTCAATACCACTTCCCCATGTAGTGTGGTGTCTGTTCAGTAATGACAGATTGGGATGGTTAGTTGGAACTTTGGGTCTAAATGTATGCCATATGTGCTCCACCTATAAAGGAAGAATAGACTAACCATGTCGCATTAGTTAGGTTATAACTAAAAACTGTGTGCAGTGTATTGTGTGGAAGGATGGCTCACTCGTTAGAGCATCAGATTACGAATCAGATGTTCCCCAGATTCGAGTCATGTCCGCGGCAAATTCTGGCCAGTACTTGATGAGTTCCCAATACGGACGAAACCGGTCTACTGGATGAATTGCATTTTCTACACTATACAACTGTTAGTTTATACTGACATATCTAAGTAATTAATGGGTCAGGTGTTTATATCAAGACCGTAACCTTGATTATAATAATTGCTATCACCACCAGCGCAATCAATGATCGTTTAATTATATAAATATTAATTTCAATACCACTTCCCCATGTAGTGTGGTTTCTGTTCAGCAATGATAGATTGGGGATGGTTAGTTGTAACTTTGCCTCTAAATGTATTCCATATGTGCTCCACCTAAAGGAAAAATAGACAAACCAGGTTACATTAGTTAGTATTTAATTGAAAACTGTGTGTGTGTAGTGTGCGGCAGGATGTCTCAGTGGATGGAGCACCTGATTTCGAAACCGACATATCCCTTGTGCGAGTCCTGTGCGCTGGAATTTCTGGTCAGTACATGATGAGTTCCCAATAAGAACGAAACCGGTCTTCCTGATGAATTGCATTTACTAAACTATACAATTTTTAGTTTATACTGACATATGTAAGTAATTAATGGGTCATGTGTTTATATCAAGTCCGTAACCTTGATTATTATAATTGTTATCACCTCCGGCGGAACCAAAGCTCGTTTAATTATATAAATCTTCATTTCAATACCACTTCACCATATAGTGTGGTTTCTGTTCAGCAATGACAGATTGGAGACGGTTAGTTGGAAGTATGGGTCTATATGGATGTCATGTGAGGTCCACCGAAAGGAAAAATATACTAACCAAGTTACATTAGTTAGTATATAACTGGAAATTGTGTGCAGTGTAGTGTGCGGCAGGATTGCTCAGTGGTTAGAGCACCAGATTTCGAAGCCGACGTGCCCATGTTCGAGTCCTGTGCACGGTAAATTCTGGCCAGTACATGATGAGTTTCCGATAAGGATGAAACCCGTCTACTGGATGAATTGCCTTTTCTCAACTATACAATTCTTAGGTTATACTGATATATGTAAGTAATTAATGCGTCATGTGTTTATATCAAGACCGCAACCTTGATTATAATAATTGTTATCACCACTCGGGCAACCAATGTTCGTTTAATTTTGTAGATGTTCATTTCAATACCACTCCCCTATGTATTGTGGTGTCTGTCTGATAGATTGGGGATGGTTAGTAGGATATTGGGTCAAAATTGTTGCCATATGAGCTCGAACTATAGGAGAAGTAGACTAACCGAGTTACATTAGTTAGTATATAACTGAAGGTTGCTGTCTTGATATAAACACCTGACCCATTAATTACTTACATATTTCAGTATTTAACTAAGAATTGTATAGTGTAGAAAAGGCAATTCATCCAGTAGACCGGTTTCGTCCTTATTCGGAAATCATCATGTACTGGCCAAAGGAAAAATAGACTAACCAGTTTACATTAGTTAATATATAACTGAAAATCGGTGCAGTGTAGTGTGCGGCAGGATGGCTCAGTGGTTAGAGCACCAGGTACCGAAGCAGACGTGCCGAGGTTCGAGTCCTGTCCGCGGCAAATTCTGGCCAGTACATGATGAGTTCCCAATAAGGACGAAACCGGTCTACTGGATGAATTGCATTTTCTGCACAATACAACTGTTATTTTATACTGACATATGTATGTAATTAATCGGTCAGGTGTTTATATCAACAGCGCAACATTGATTATAATAATTTCTATCACCACCAGCGCAATCAATGTTCTTTTAATTATATAAATATTAATTTCAATACCACTTCACCATATAGTGTGGTTTCTATTCAGCAATAACAGATTGGGGATGGTTAGTTGGAACGTTGCTTCTAAATGGACTCCATATGTGCTCCACCTAAAGGAAAAATAGACTAACCGAGTTACATTAGTTAGTATATAACTAAAAATTGTGTGCTGTGTAGTGTGCGGCAGAAGGGCTTAGTGGTTAGAGCGCCAGATTTCGTAGCAGACGTACCCAGGTTCGCGTCGTATCCGTAGACTGAGGAAGCGACCCAAAATGTTGTATGAAGGAATGAGGATTGGATAATCTCATTCGGTATTAAAAACAGATTTCAAGTAATGATAAAACGTAAATTTGAACACAGTTATATCTTTTATATAATGTACCACTAAAGAAAGAAACGCCTGTTGGCAACAGTATTTTGCACAAAAATGAAGGAATTCTTTTTAGTATGTTAACTTAAAAATGCTTATTCATTATGACTCAGCAGAGAAAATGCTGAGGTCTCTTCGCAATGCCAATTTTTTGCAGTAAAATGTCGCTCGGAAGAAAGTGTAAGATTGACCGATATGACAAATCGATTTTGTGATATCGATCAATTTCGCTCGGTTAATTTTTCATTTTTCCGAACGAAATTGGCCGATATCACAATATCGACTTTTTGATATCGGTCAAGTTTAGACCTTTTTCCGAGCGACATTTTACTGGAAAAAAGTGGCATAGCGAAGAGACCTGCATTTTCTCTGCTGAGTCATAATGATTAAGCATTTTTAAATTAACGTACTAAAAAGAATTCATTCATTTTTGTGCAATATACTGTTACGAACAGACGACCCTTTCTCTCGCGGATACATTGTTTAAAAGATATACATTTATTGAACTTTAGATTTTATCATTACGTGGCATTGCAGCAGTTCGATTATACTACAAAGTACTAGTAGGTATCTAACTTTTATTTAATGTAATACTTTAAATTAATGTAGCATATTTTGGTGCTCTGCAATTGACATTAAATAAACTTTATATGTTACCTTACCAATGTAAAATTAAAATTAGAGTTTAGGAGTCACAATTATGCTATGAATTGAGTACTTTTGTATGATCTGTTATATAAAAAATGTTTTATCGCTGTTTCGACTCTAATAGATATGCTGTATAATAGCTTAAATTATGAATGCACAATAATTCTCGATTTATTTCGAAACAATAAATTGCATTGATTTGTTCCTTTTCCTCGACAATTTTTTTCATGCCAGAAAGGGCATTCTGAAATTCTTGCTCGCCTTATGAAGTTTGTAATAATGTGAATTGAGCGTTAGTTCCGACACTCCGTATACTATCTGTCATTTATAGCTGGTTTGTATTGTTACTGCATCTATGCTTTCCGAATACATCTGTCTATCTGCTCGTTATACCACAAACATCCATCCTAATCTTATTTGCATTTAGAATACCTGTATTAAACATAAGAAGAAGAGATCTTGACGATCTTATACCATCATCCTCATTGTAGATTATTACGGACTTAATTTGCACATATATGGCATTTTATCCATTGATATTTAACTCATCTAGCTGCTCGATTATCCGTGAGTCTGAGGTCTTTCTGTATAGAATACGTAACATTTTCAGCATTTTAATGCATCAAAATCCTGTCGTTATGAATAAATTCAGTATATAAACCTGTATAATTAAATATATCTGTATACATAAAAATATTCTTTTGAAATGCGAGCTTTAATAAAATTCAATTCAATAAAAAGATTCTTTGTATGTATTCAAAGAATTGCATAAATTTTCAATATCTTTGATTATTCCAAAAAATGTTTTACAAATAGATGTTTCCATCTTATTTTTATTTTATATGTTGTGTGTATGTGCCCGGATGCGACAAATAGGCTAGATTATTTGAGTATCGTATCAGATGAAATTATCTAAGAACTCCGTGCCTTAACAAAACACCGAAGAATAATATTAGCACACTCGTCCATCTCGTGTTTAAAACGCGATTTGTGTTTAATTCAGCTCTGAAAACTTACAGCGATGCATTTCTTTATATGGTGGCTTATTAATTTAGAATATCCTCCGCTCGATCCGTTAATGATAACAGTAGTCATTTGATAAGAGGTAAATTTACTATTTGGCATAACCCAGATTATTAACTCGCAGAAATAAGAAGGACCTTTTTTATTAACATTGAACACATCTTTCTTCGTAAAAAGTTGAACTCATTCTATAATTTCATTTGCTCTGAGTATCTGCTTATTTCCAGCAGAACTGTCACTGCTAAACCTTTTCTCAATATTAAGATTGCCGGTATGCTCTTTATGTTCAAGGCGATTACAAATAGAATCAATTTGAAGAAAAGTATGACAAAAACACATGATATATTTGACTAATAACTAAATCTTATTTAAATTTTGACAATATTGTTGAGAAAGACTGTGGACAGACCCTAATTGGGATTCAAGGTTTTTTAAAACAGTGTCTTCAATAAAATAATAATTTATAGTTCATAAATAATTTGTAGTACAGCCATTATTTTTCCTTTGTAATTTGATTTTAGAAATTAATCATTCGTGGAAGTGCATATTTATCCTAATGTCTTGATATAAACACATGACCCATTAATTACTTACATATGTCTGTATAAACTACGAATTGTATAGTGTAGAAAAGGCAATTCATCCAATAGACGCGTTTGGAAACCCATCATGTACTGGCCAGAACTTATCGCGGACAGGACTCGAACCTGGGCACATCTGATTCGGAACCTCGTGGTCTAACCTCTGAGCCATGCTGCCGTACACTACTCTGCACCCAATTTTCAGTTATATATTAACTAATGTAACCTAGTTAGTCTATTTTTCCTTTAGCCAGTACATGATGATTTCCGAATAAGGACGAAACCGGTCAACTGGATGAATTGCCTTTTCTACACTATACAATTCTTAGTTAAATACTGAAATATGTGAGTAATTATTAATTCAGGTGTTTATATCAAGACCGCAACCTTGATAATAATAATTGTTATCACCACCCGCGCAGCCAATGTTCCTTTAATTATATAAATGATCATTTCAATACCACTTATGCATGTAGTGTGGTGTTTGTTCAGTAATGACAGATTGTGGATGGTTATTTGGAACTTTGGGTCTAAATGGATGCCATATGAGCTCCTCCTAAAGGACAAATAGACGAACCAGGTTACATTAGTTAGCATATAATTGAAAATTGTGTGCAGTGTAGAGTGCGGCAGGATGACTCAGGAGTTAGAGCACCAGTTTCCGAAGCAGACGTGCCCAAGTTTGAGTCCTGTATGCGTCAAATTCTGTCCAGTAGATAATGAGTTTTCAATAAGGACGAAACCGGTCTACTGGATGAATTGCCTATTCTGCACTATGCAATTCTTAGTTTATACTGACATACGTAAGTAATTTATGGGTCATGGTTTATACCAAGACCGCAAACTGGATTATGATAGTTGTTAACACCTCCCACGCCACCAATCTTCGTTTAATTATATAAATATTCATTTCATTACCACTTACCCATGTAGTGTGGTGTCTGTTCATTAATGAAAGATTGTGGATGGTTGGTTGGAACCTTGGGTCTAAATGGATGCCATATGAGCTCCACCTAAAGGAAAAATTGGCTAACCAGGTTTCATTATTTAATGTGCGGCAGGATGGCTCAGTGGTATGAGCACCAGATTACGAAGCAGACGTCCTGTCCGCCGCAAATTCTGGCCGGTACATGGTGAGTTCCCAATAAGGACGAAACCGGTCTACTGGATAAATTGCGTTTTCTACACTATACAATTCTTAGTTTATAATGCCATATGTAAGTAATTAATGGGTCAGGTGTTTAGACCAAGACCGCAACCTTGATTATAATAATTGTTATCACCACCAGCGCAACCAATATTCGTTTAATTATATAAATGTTCATTTCAATACCACTTACGCATGTAGTGTGGTGTCTGTTCAGTAATGACAGATTGTGGATGGTCAGTTGGAAATTTGCGTCTAAATGGTTGCATATGAGCTCCACCTGAAGGTAAAATAGACTAACCAAGTTACATTAGTTTGTATATAACTGAAAATTGTGTGCAGTGTAATGTGTGGCAGGATGGCTCAGTCGTGAGAGCACCAGATTCCGAAGCAGACGTGCCCAGTTTCGAGTCCTGTCCGCGGCAAATTGTGGCTAGTACATGATGAGTTCCCAATGAGGACGAAACCGGTCTACTGGATGAATTGCCTTTTCTATTCTATACAATTTTCAGTTTATACTGACATATGTTAGTAATTAATGGGTCAGGTGTTTATATCAAGACGGCAACCTTGATTATAATAAAGGTAATTCTCTTTTCGCTAAATTTCAACGCAACCTTAAAATCGTGTAATTTATATTGTCAATTTTATAAAACAAGACGCATAAAATTTTGAGCCCTGCCCGCAGCAAATACTGGAAAGACGTGACGTGTTCCGAATGAGGACGAAACCGTTTATCTAGATAATTTGTATTTTCTTCAATAAGAAACGTTTAGTTAATACCGACTTATGTATGTAAATAAAAGGCCACGTGTATATTTAAAAATCGCAATCTGGATTTAAATTCATAACGTGGTAAATCACCAGTTAGTAGTCAAATTTGCGAGCTTGAAATAAACACCAATCCCATTGTATTTAATTAGTCGTCGATTAACATAGGAAAACTACCGCCAGTCGACCCTCCATGATCATTAACAGAGTATGATGGCAACTTGACTAACGAGGATAAAACTGCAATATATATATATATATATATATATATATATATATGGAAAGAAAAAATAGATATGAGGTTCTGACCTCTAGTTGTCTTGCGCACATTGTACTTGACTGTAAATGTCGTCTGGACAATTTCTATTCAGTCACTAACATAAACATTTTTTAGTTTTCTCCTCATATATATATATATATATATATATATACATATACATATATATATAGGTAATATAATTAAACAATCAATAATTGCACGAGTGGTCGTAGAAACTCTTTAAATCAAGTTTTGCGAGGTAGAAGTAATCCCCAATCCCGTTTTATTTGACCAGTCATCGAAAAACAGCATGGCTACTGTCAGTCGCACGCACTGGAGAGTTTCTACCCTCCATGATAATCAGCAAAGCAAGATGGCAACCTGACAAACGAGGATTAAACTGCAATACATATCTATGGAAAGAAAAATTAGATATGTGGTTCTCACCTCTAGTATATATATATATATATATATATATATATATATATATATATATATATATAATACAATTAATCAATCAATGATTGCACGGGTTGTGGTAACAATTCTTTAAATCAACTTTATGCGCTTGAATTATGCACCATTCCCACTTTATTTAATTTGTGGGATTGTTTATTTCAACCTCATGTACTTCCGAAAGCCATTGATGAGTTCCAAATAAGGACGAAACTGGTTTATTTTCTTGTTTAATATTGTGAAGCGGCTATTTGTTTATGTGTGGTTGAATTATATTAATCTTTTCTGAAGTTCAATCAGATACATATTATATGATATTTATTTTCGTGCACCAACAGAATAAAAGATTTTTGGCGAACATGCAGAGATTACCTGGAAGCCAGTTGCAAAAAAGTTGTGTGGAAAACAGTATTGTGGAAAAGCCAAGTTTTTCTCACGTGTCTATCATCTGCTTGGCTATTGCGCAATCAGGCAAACCCGCAATTTCGCTTGCTGAAATTTGTCAATTTATGAAGGACAACTTTCTTTATTACAAGCAAACTAAATCGAATTGGCAGGTAATTTATATTAAAATTAATACTTTCTTTGCATTGTACTTTGACAAAATCTAAAAATTTCTATATCTGTACAAGTGTACATTGCAATGAATCAATCGATAATGGAGATGGCTATACTTGCAATATTTCTTGGTTTATGCTCCTGGGTTATTTTTAGAGTTAAACACAAGTTAATATTAGATTTTGTAAATTTATACTCGAGATTTCATTCGACAGATTTGTGGGGAAAATGAATTCGGTTATCTTTGTTAACTATTTAAACCACCATTGCGAGTACTGTAAAGCACATTATTCAATTGTGTATTAGGTGCTGCGCATTGAGTTACAAATTTGTTCTAATATGACAGCATGAACGGAGCGTATAATCTTATGCACATTCGTTTCGGCGTAATATGGGCGCCTACTGATGAGTCGCACGAAACTATACTTTCTGTTCTTGTTGACTTTGGCTTATCCTTCAGGTCATAATTGAAATAATTTGTTGCCAAGTGCGCAAAACCTAATGCACAATTGCATATATATTAGATTTCGGCCGCAAAAATTAGCTAACTATTGTATACATATAAATTCACGTACAATTTTGTAGTTTAAAATTTTGTGATTACGCTTCGATGAACAGACAAATTTAAGAATAATCGTTCTTGTATTTATATATATATATATATATTCATGCACTTCACGATTATTTTCTCATCATTCACTGAATATTTAGTTTTGTTTTTCATTTTGTATGATAAAGAACTCTATAAGACACACGTTGTCGTTAAATAGGCATTTTGAGAAGGTTCCACGTAAAAGTGATGAACGAAGAAAAGGCGGATATTGGCGTGTATACCCGTCTGATTTCGTATGGATGCAGTCGCATTTAAAAAAGTTTCGATGCTGTGGTCATACATCGTTTGTCGCACCTAATCTTACTTCATTAACCCAACATCAAAAACATAAGCAACGTCAACAAGATAAGCAGGAACAGCAACAACAGCAGCATAGAAGGCTAGAGCAACAAGAACAACAAGAACAAGATCACCAGCAGCATTATGACAAACAAGATCAACAACAGGTCCAGATAGAAGAAAACCAGGAGCATAGTGAGCTACATGATCTGCTGTATATTACACCGGAACCAACTTTCTCGTCCCATGGGAAGGTAAGTATTTTTCCATATGACCATCCGTGAAATATTTTAATCGTAAAAAGAGTGATGAATTTAGGCATAGATATTCTATCATTGTGCTTAAAATTAGTCAAAACGTCCTTGTTGATATCTCTTTAATAATGTGTTATCAGTATCAAAATATTCTTTTCTTCTTGATTCTATTGAATTTTCGCAAAAGAAATCTCTGTGGCATCCTCAGTATATATATATATATATATATATATATATATATATATATATATATATATATCAAATATGGGGCACAATATCAGTTTAACAAATTTCTCAGTTCTACAAAAAGCAAAATCTGTAAATATCGTCTACATATACGAAGCCCTTTGTATTGAGCTAGCACCTGAGTGAAAGATACAATGTTTAAACCAGCATGAGATTGTAGCCGACTTGCAACGTATCACAAAAACATTCAGTCGAATGGAAACAAGTTAACGTAAATACGAGTGATAACGTTTCTTTAAATAAAGTTTACGGGTATGAGAAAACCACTAAATTTATTTCATCTAACCAATCCCAAATCAAAGAAAAACTATCATCTATCACACGTAACGTATCTGCCACTTGTAGTTGCCTCGCAAATATGTTACTTGGTTGGAAATGTCGGTTGCACGAATCCAAGTCAACTAAAATGTATGTGTACAGCTGCAATTTCTTTCCAGATTGGTAAACAAATGCACAATATCTTCGAATCTATGCACTTAAGAATTAACGAAATTTACCAATCCTTTGTTTTGTATAAATGTATCCACATTGAAATTATTGCTATATGATCAGTTTTGTTAAGATATTTCTTTTTCTTCTTGATAATTCAATTAGACCACTGGATCATACTTAACCCCAATTTCGCCTATAGGACCTTCGGCAAATCAAGAGTATTCAGAAATGTCTCAGGTAAGTCATATTATTATTTTTTTCTATAAACGTTATTTGGCTATCATTTTCTTTTATTTTATTAACAATTTTAAAAGGGAGTGATGCTCGTCGCTTAATGATAATTTGGGGTTTTTCCACAATTGTACGCATTTTACTTGCACGTAAATTTGTTGGTCGTCGAGGTTTCTATTGGATTCACCTAAATTAATCGTCCAGATGACGCTTCATTTGCCGAATTTATTTTTCGAAGAAACTTAAAACTCTGTTGATATGCGTTTCCTGAAAATTAAATAGTATCTTTATGAACCATGACATTTTTTCAGTTAAGATCGACGCTTAGAAGAATTTTCTGTACCACCTGCTTCTTCCGTCTTCTTCCCTTTTTATTTCTTTAATAATAAAAATAGGTCTGACGTGCAAATAGGAAATGGAATTTATCATTTTAGTTTCACTTGTATGAGTGATAAACGTGCCGCTAATTATAGGTAACTGATTAGTTCTGTCTTAAGCAAACGCCCACAAACACGCACACACCCGGACGTGGCACACGTTTATCTAGTGAAACTTCAGATGTTACTAAACCGCTGTAATTTCAATGTGGTGAGTTTACACGTACAGTAATTGATTACTTCTCCATCAGAAACAAACGAGAACTCATACACACAGGTATGACATACGTTTATCCAGTGAGACGTCAGTATTTATTATTAAATCACTATAATTTAATTTCGACGAGTGTACACATGCAGACATATGCACAACCCAATTTGACGTACACTTGCCTAGTGAAAACTAGTTAGGCTTCAGACATCTAACAATAAGTATAAATGGGACAATTTAAACTAAATTTTCCACTTGACATATTTTTTGTCAAATTTTTTGTGTGATGTGTTTTCATTGAAAAAGACATCCGAAAGAGAAAGTCGACATATCTGGAATAATCAAGTGGACAGTGGATGCAAACACTTTGTGTCGCACCAGAAGGAATTCATAATAACCATATTCTTGTTTCGTATTATTTTTGTGCCTAAAGGGCTCAATTTTCATTACAATGCATTAAACCGGTTAATTGAGATAAGAGTTTATTCCAATATACTTTCTAATTTGGAATTGATGTTCTTTGCATTGGGAAAGCTGATATAAGAGTATTCACGTAATAATATGTGTGGTCGAAAACTGTTCCTTCGAATGTATCTAAACACGCCTGTTAATCTTACGTTTTGTGAATCCATTCCTGAATTGCCACGTAGTGTTATTCTATGGTGAATTCATAGAATGTGATAACAAATTATTCGCACCTTACTTAATTATGAATTTGTTATAAAACATCAGACATTTTAACTATTGTGAACGTTTTTTCACATTTATTCTTGCAGATTTATGCAGAAAGGACGTTTTGCATTAACCAAGATTGCACGGAATTCGTGGCTGGGATGACACCAAAGACAATTTCAAAAGACATTTCCCTACCTCATATTGAGGTAAATAATTTTTTTCACAGAATGATGCGAAATACACATTGCTATAAATCTTTAATTTTCTCAAAATTGGGTGACTTATACGAGATAAACACTATGTATTTGACTAATCTGTAACAATATCATGTTAGTAGTAATGGTGCTCCATTTCGTATATAAGTTTAAATGTGATTACTGTTGGTTTAACGGATATTGGTTGCGTCGTTTTAGGAATAAACTAAATAATCTAGCATTATGAATTGTTTTGCGTTCAAGCATCGGAAATATTTAACTACAAAAAATCTCTGTCGATTGTTGAAAAATCTGATTTGTTGGAAGTAACTTCTAAAATATTTTAAACGGTTCGTGATTTGGTTGAAATGAGTTAGAGTAATTCGATACTTAAGGTGTTGCGAACCTAGTAACAAATTAGTTCAGTTGTGACCAGAAGGATAAACCAAAGGCAGCATGAACGTAAGTATAATCTAATGCACATTCGTTTCGTGCTTACTGGCGACTCATCAGTAGGAGCCGGTATTACGCCCTTTAACCACTATATATTTGGGTGAAGAATGTGGAATAATGGGACGGTACAATCTCCTAGACGAAAGTGTAAACCCGCAATAGTGAAGCTAACATAATATAGTCTATGACAATACGACTTCAACGCTAACTCACACTATATAATATATATACCGTGTCCGTAGAGGATACTAACACCATGGCTATTGTGTTAGTAACCGATATCAACATTATTGTACCGAAAATATACATGGTACTAACACTGGTTTCCGAGTTGGTACATAGTACTAACATGATGGATACGAATTTATGCTATAGTTCATCGAAATTGTTGTAAATCTGTATCGATGAACTATTGCATAAATAGATATCCATCATGTTGGTACTATGTACCGACTCGGAAACCAGTGTTAGTACCATGTATATTTTCGGTACAATAATGTTAGTATCGGTTACTAACACAATAGCCATGGTGTTAGTATCCTCTACGGACACGGTATATATATTATATAGTGTGAGTTAGCGTTGAAGTCGATTTGTCATAGACTATATTATGTTAGCTTCACTATTGCGGGTTTACACATTCGTCTAGGAGATCGTACCGTCCTATTATTCCACATTCTTCACCCAAATATATAGTGGTCAAAGGGCGTAATACCGGCTCCTACTGATGAGTCGCCAGTAAGCACGAAACGAATGTGCATGAGATTATACTTACCGTTCATGCTGCCTTTGGTTTATCCTTCTGGTCACAACTGAACTTATTTGTTACTAGGTTCGCAACACCTAATACATACTTGTATGTATTATTATATTAGCTCTCCACAACAAGCAGTATTTAACTGTTATATATTCAATTGAATGATGTCATGCTTACCGCGAAATGTGATAACTGATATCGACCAAGGCCAGAGTGTATGGATTTACTGGAGTAACAGGTGTTCAAAAATTGTTGTAAATCTCAATTTCTGTTAACTGTTATATTTCGATAGTTTCCTTAAACAAAATTTGAAGATTTAATTCGTTTTGGAAGACCATGATAATTATTTCTTTACCAGATTTCACGCGACGGCCAAAATCTCCCGATGAGAATTTACATTTCAAAACTGAACGCAAAACTTACATGTGGTTGAGGAATTCATTTTTATACATTTTTATTGTGCAAATTTCGCAATGTTTTTCTTCTTTCTCTTCATTTAGGACTGGTTTTTGTCTGAATTCCAAAATTCTAAGGATGATCAAATTCATTCAGCAGAACTTTTGGAGGATTCTTCGAATAAAACAGAAGCAACGGAAGGCGTTGCTGTTTTTACGGAAGTTGAATTGCCCTATTTCAACCAACAAGAAAAAAATAAGCAGAACTGTCAAGAAGACGAGGAACTATCGCTAATTCTAGACTTCATTTGCGAATATACTATGTGAACTAGCATTTCTTGCACATTATCTAACATTTAGTTAACTAAAATATTTTTCGATTAAAAGCATTTTCGTTTACATTTTGTTGCTGCGACAATTAACTTGTGCATGCTCTCCGACATTACCATATTTTCAGACAAAGCTGGAATTATTAAACATATCGCCGATAACTGTTTATGTACATATGTATATATTTTTATTATTTCTGGTCTCTATGTCAATTTTATTTATGATTCTTTAATAGACTTTATAAAAAATGGCAATGAGAATATCGTTTCAAATACTTTTGTCAAATATTTTTTTAATAAATTGTTTTTTAACAAAATGAGTAATTTCAGCTTTCTAAAATCGACGGTTACGCTTCGTTTTGAGTATTTTGATGTCGTCTGAAATATTAAAGGAAGAAATCTTGGCACGGACTTAACCATATTCGACGCATATTTCTCAAAGTCTTGATTCCCTTTTTATTTTAATTTTTTCAATCCATTAAGCTTGTTTTGCACACTTAGAAGATTATTATTTTTCTTGAAGGAATATTCACCACTCATTTAAATAAGTGCTGACGTTCATTTGAAGTCAGCACTCCTTATACTTAAGGAATTTTTATGCCTCCGAGCAATATTCATAATATACGCTGAATCTTGGTATTAGCGGCCGCTATGGAAAGTAAGCTTGTTCAATCTCCCAATATTTGTGGATTGATAACATTAGATGGTCTATACATTAAGGTTTAACGGTAATTAATTTCATTATTTATGTGAAGGAATGATTGATCTGTATATATGTCAGTTTAGTTGAAGTTCATTTATATTTATTCGAGGGCTCAGCATTTTTAGCTTAGAAGATGCGTATGATAAAATCGTACGTCTGCATGTACTATAGGATGCATTAGCAGTTCCGCAATTCTACGACGTCTGAGTCTCTTTTTTCTCCTCTGAACACTGATTGGAAATTATGTGATTGAAGTAAGTATACAATACTTAGTTTATACTAACAAACTTATGTACATAATGGGTCAAGTGTTTATATCAAGATCGGGACATTGATTAAAGTAATCGACAGGAATGATCGGTTATAGTTTGGCAGTCGCTGGCGCAGTCTGTTATAATCAGCTTTAGTTGAATCAGGTAGGTGATGTTATTCGTTATTTTTAGAGAATGTTCAAATACGCTCTGGCGCCTTGTTATTCTCAGCAGTCGAAGAACTGGATGGTTTCCAGTAAAATGTCAGGTATTGGACGCGAGAGGAATAACGGAGTGTATTAAGTTCAGCATCAGTTGAATCAGGTTAGTGAATTTATTCATTTTTTATAGTATGCTCAAAGTGGCTACGGCAAAGGGATGTGCCATTGTGCACCAGAAGAGCCTGTTATTCAAAGCACAATTTGAATAAGATAATTTACGATATTCCCTTTTATATACATATATGTCATACAATTAATTGTTAATGATTACGCGTGTGGTGGTAACAATTCTTTAAATCGAGTTTGCGAGCTTGAAGTAAACACCAATTTTATTGTATTGAAGTAACAGAGGCGCATACGATGACAGAAGTCTCCAAAGAATGTGAGCGTTTAACACTGCAATCCACACTGGCGTTGTCACCATGTGAAAACGACAACTTTGCGCAACAAAGTGAAACGATCAACTATACTGGGAAAAATAGCACTTTTATATGTAACAGTGAACAATGCGCACAAATGGTTAATTCTCAAGCTATCAAAACAATAATGACCAGATCTCAGACATCACTTTGCAATACTGCGAGAATGACCTTTACATGCAAACACGCATACACACTCATCAACTAGCCAAAACAAGAAACAGCAGTAAAAACGAGTCAGATTTGTTACCACTAGCATAATCAATTGAAAACCCAAAATGTATAAATATGTATGATTGTATAAGAGATGATTAGTATTCACGAAATAAATGGTCTTTATCCACTTTGTTATTTGTGTTTTCCTAATTATAAGAATACTGTTAAATTAAAAAGGAATGGACATTATAAAGAATATATATAATCATATAGTCAATACAATTTCGCTTGTGGTAGTCTTGACTGCATAGAAATTGTGCAGCCGCATGCAATGCGGTTGTATCCTTGCTATTTAGTTTGCCGTCGTACTCTAATGATGATCATGTAAGGTCGAAACGCGTCTGTGCGTCTCACTGGTGCTAGTTTTTTTATGTTGTTCGTTGATTGGTTAGATAAAATGGGATTGGCGTGGAAGCACACGAACACGATTTTAAGAATTGTTTCCACCACCGGAATGTCATATTAATACGCTAGGTGTGGAGCTTTCCAACCCAATGAAGCATTTTAATCCTTTACAATTATCAGGAATGTTCGAATTTCCAAAATAAAAATGTTACATAATTCATGTGGGTGAAAAAATGGGCCCATCTATTGTAAGAAGAGTGAAACGTAAAGCTACGTTCATTTATTGAAATATTAATAGTTTAGGTCTTGCAAGTCATGCCTTAGAGAAAGAACATTCAATTAAAAAGTGGACGGTGGTACACGCATATCAACATCTTGCCATAACAGACCAGCCAATTTGGGTTGGGAGTCCGTTGAATTGAAAGCGAGAAAAACTAAGGCCAATGGAATAGCTACAGACAAATCACTATGCTCGACTTCGTTAACGGGAGTGAAAAATTGTTATTAGGGCAGTTTGCACGAATCAGACTCTTTATTATGTTCAGGTAAATAAATAAGATTGTTGGCAAAGAATTAACAAAGAAATGAGTGGGGGGAATATTTAATGAACTTTTTAACGATTAATAATTGCATTCATTTTTCTTTAAACTCTTCATGTATATGCCTCTTATAGAATGTAAAGGTTTTCGTTGAATCTTTACGTATCTATTATTTATTCTTTAAGAAATCAGTATTCTCATTCTTTCGGTAAATTCCGTACTAGAATTCATTACTGACTCTCGTTTATTTAAGTCTTATTTCAACTAAGCTTATTATTGTACTAACATCCAAGCATTTACCAAAGAATCAATGATTGAGATAGTGATGATGATAATTATTTTAAATCAACGATGCCACATTATCATTGACCTCAATCTATGTCGAATATATTTCCAATTATCTAAACAAATATTATATAACAGAACAGGTAGCACGGTACCTGAAGAGTTGGTATTTAATAATGGATTTACATTATTTATTGTGAGGGAACTGATAATAATTATTTTAAATAATTTTTAAGCTTACATAGCTCTATTCCATATATATATATATATATATATATATATATATATATATATATATATATGGAATAGAGCTTATGTCAGGCTTAAAAAATTATTTAAAATAATTATTATCAGTTCCCTCACAATAAATAATGTAAATCCATTATTAAATACCAACTCTTCAGGTACCGTGCTACCTGTTCTGTTATTTAATATTTGTTTAGATAATTGGAAATGTAGTTCGGCACATAGACAACTTACTTTGTAGCTGAGGAAAATGCCAACAGAACTCAAAAGTTGTTTTATGCATGATAACTATGTTATTTCTGGGGCAATATGACACAGTGAATATAGCTAAAGTGTGCACTGCAAATGTATTCGTCTTTCAGCCCTGTCCGTGGCAAATCTCCTTGAAGTACGGATGAAGTCTTTAAAATTCGACAACATATATTTCATTTAACGACAAGCTGCGTATATTTTTATATGATGACAAAACTTATTACGCAAACAACGGAATGCGAAAATATTCCGAATACATTTCCAGATTGTACAAAATTAAAATACTTCTCACATCGTATAAGAGAATAATACAATTTATTGACTAAATACGATATATTTTGTAAAACTTCAACTTGAATGAATAAAAACGAACAATTTGTTTACTCAAATAATAAATAGGTCAGCAAGATTGTAAGGAGCCGAAATGAAAATTACAACTTGGGCCCAGTTCTTGTGTTTAGCCTAAATTCTTTGTACATTCGGTCACTGCTCTTGTTTGATTAACTCACACTTTCTCTTGAGCGGAGGACTAATGTACTTGAACTCTTCATCGTAGCTTTCCAATTCCTTCGTAAATCTTCCATACTCCGCAAGCAGTTCAGATTTTAATTTAAAGGAATTTTCATTTTTGGGAAACTTTTCAGAAAGCGCAATTGTCTGTGCTTGACATGTATGGTTTTTGGATTTTTGCTTCTCTGAAGGATGGTCTCTATCGGGTCTCATTACTTCTGTTTCTATGTTCGCTGTTGTTACTTGCTCACTACGTTTAACATCAGAAATCAAAATTCTTTTAATTGTACACGCTTCGTTGTGGTTCGTTTCAAAATAATCTGTTTTGTCTCGACAATGAGTTGTGTTTATTGTTTCAGCGATAAATTTTAGTTCCAGGATTAGTGGTGTCATTACCAGTAAGACTAGCTAGGGCCTGCCGGTTGCGAGCCCAGAAATTGCTATGATTTTTCGCCAGTTAACTGAATACGCACATAAAATGATATCCTGGCCTCACATTACTTTGTTACAAGCTGGCTTAAGATCAAACACCACAAAATGGTTTTTCTTTGCGATACATAGGAAAATATTTAATTATATATATATATATATATATATATATATATATATATATATATATATATAATGGCAGCGTTGATTTTATGAAAATCGCCCAATGAAGACAAAACCGGAATAATTGTTAATTGAATTTAATATTTTTAATATGCTTAATTTATAAAGATAAAATAGTTAAAATTTTATATTTCTTTCATTCTGGCCATTCATTTTAAGTGGTACTATATAAGTTATACGAACTATCCTTTCCATGTCATAAAACAATAAAACACAAAATGGTTATAGCATAGGCTTCTTCTATTAGATTAATATACATGCATATGCACCAATACTTATTCATATGTAGACGCGTATAAGGTAGTTACGTTACATTTTATATGGACTGGTCCAGTAAAACTCCCTTCGCCTTTAGATAATCAAGACCTAATTAAATCCAAAGAAGAAACATCTTGTGATTGGATATTTGAAATTTTGATTAAAGAATTTACTGCACAAGTGGACAACTTGACTCTAGAATTAGGTATAATTAAGTCTCGGGCCGATGATACATTAATAATAAATTCTGATGGAATCCGCATAAAAGACGCAACCAATATAGGTGGGAACAACACAATTAATATTCATCGTCTTAAAAACCTCGAAGGTGGCTCTAAGCCTGGCTAGTAGCTCTGCTGCTAAAATCGAATTCACCACATTTTGAGATATATTCAGTCGAGAAGCTTTCACACAGGCGTTCATAAAATTCTAATTGAAGTTGACGCCCCATTTTCTCTAGGTGCTATAGCTCCCACATTTGTGCCGACCTTCCCGGATGATATCTCTGTTTAATTTCTGCCATTAACAACTCAACGACATTGTGCGGTTCTTCTTCCACAGTTTGTTTCTGAAATTATCCAAGGTGCTTCTGAAATTCTCTGGCGGGGCCATCCATGCGACAGGGGAAATATCTTCCTCTACACTGTTATTTGACAATTGAGATTCTGCTCAGACTACCTTGAATAAATTAGCAGTCTTTCTTTAAGAAATTCTAACCTTATAAATGTAAGATAATTGTACAAGATCACCTAGCACTCTTTGCAAACCTGCAACTGCAGAATGAAGATCTAGACCTAGTTGACAGGTTTACATACCTAATAGGTTCTATCAATAATTCAAGCAATATGCCTGACGAGGTGTGTATGAGAATTGCAAAAGTTCGAATAGCTTTCTGGAACCTTCACCATTTATGAAAAACGCGAGTATTTCACTCTGCCTTAAAAGACGTGCTTACTAGGCATATGTACTTGAAGTTTTATTATGCATAGTAAGATTTAGCCCCTTAGAGTAGATTATTTTACACGCTTAGAGGTATTCGAACATGGTTATCTGAGAAGCATAGCCCATTTAGGTTACCAACAGCGAATATCCAACACTGAATTCCGTAGACTTATTTTTGGATCTGCCAAAATTGCTTCTGGTTAGAAAAACAAATAAGGCTCCATCGACTAGGTTGACTAGGTCACATTTCGCGTATGCCCGCAATTCTATTTCCCAGTAGAGCACTGTTCTCTCACCCAGCATCATATTGGCGTAAAATACAAGGTGGGCAGATTTCGACATGGCAGAAACAATTAAAGTCAATAATATATATATATATATATATATATATATATATATATATATATATATATATATATATACAGATTGGGGATGGTTAGTTTGAACTTTGGTTCTAAATGGATGCCATATGAGCTCCATCTAAAATAATGAAACTAACCGAGTTAGATTAGTTATTATATGACCAAAAGGTTTGTGTAGTGTGCGGCAGGGTGGCTCAGTGGTTAGACCACCAGATTCCGAAGCAGACATGCTCAGGTTCGAGCCCAGTCAGCGGCAAATTCCGACCAATACGTGATGAATTTCCAATAAGGACGAAACCGGTCTACTGCATGGATTGCCTTTCCTACACTATATAATGCTTAGATAATGCTGAGAATCGTGTGTACATTAAGGGACCAGTGTTTGCATAAAGTTTGCAACCTTGATTTAAAGATTTGTTATCATGTTTCTCGCAACTAAATTCAGCTTAACTAATTTCTATTTGTTTGTGGTTTTATACAGGCTAGTAAGTATGATATGCAAGTTTGTAGTTGGCAAAAGTGCTTCGTCTTGTTTCCAATGTGAGTAGAAATTGGTTCTATGAAGTAGAGAGTATTGAAATTGTTTGTGATAGCGATTGAAGTCTACTGGGTAATGGGCTGACTCTATTTGAGATGGTTTTGTCATTTTAGATATTAGCCTCGTCAAAGTAAAGCTTATTTCTTAGGAATTCATGGTGATATTTATGGGTCTGTTCCTTTCTCGGGTTTAAACTTACTGTTACAGACCTTTTAATCCAGATTTTTCCTATAGTCTTAACATGTGTCTAAGCTGATAGTCAGGCTCTAAAGTGTTGTTGAAAAGTGGCAATTTGCCTTCTTTGAAGGCATAAAGGAAATTTTTATTGAAAGACTGATTTTCTTGTCTGAAACATGCTCACTTATTAAGGATAAATGGATTCTGTGGGCTTTCAGCGTATACTGCAATGTGGTTTATTTAATATTACCTATAATCTAGACGACAATTAACAAATTATTCATAAAAAATCCTTGAATTCTAGAAAGTTCTATTCATGAAGATTCGAAATATGATTATGTAAAATGTGACATAACCCGACTAAATGTATGGATTTCTTAGTATCATTTCGTTTACAACAATTTTATTGACACACGTGAGATTTATGATTTGATTAATCGGATTGGGATTCAGAGTATATAACACCAAAAGTCGAGGAGAAGTAAATTTCATGAAACATTCGATTCTAACCAGGTGCACTTTGCGGGCGACACATCAACTTATTTAAATTTAAACAATGTTAAGTGGTGTAATTTTATCGGAGGACTATTTTAAAGATATTTAAAATAAAAGAAATTTTATTTTTTATTAAGAACACGCAGGGCATGTGGTTTCATCAATGCTTTTTCATTATCTTAATGTAAACGAATTTAAATTTGATAAATATTAAAACAAAAGATTATAGGTTACGCAAATGCTGATTTGTTTATCATTTGGTCATATTTGAACTAATATATCACTAGGTACGCAACACCTAATACACAATTGCATTGATAATATTTCTCCGTCACAAACACTACCTGACTTTTTATATTAAATCAAATAATGTCATAAATACCGCGAAATGTGATAACAGTTATCGTTCAAAGCTAGAGTGTATGGATTTTATGGAATAAGGTGTGTTCAGAAATGTTTGTAATTCTCAATTTTGGTGTAGTTTGACATACTTTAAAATCCATTGATTTGGTAACACGTGCCGATTCGGCAACAATAGTGTTGGTATCAGATACTGAGACAATAGTCATAGTGTTGGTAACCTTTATACACTTTCTATATATACACACACACACTCCAGTTAAACCATACACTCTGGTCTTCATCGATATCAGTTATCACATTTCGCGGTAAGCATGACATCATTCAATTCAATATATTAGAGTTAAATACTGTTTGTTGCGAAGACCTAATATATATGCAAGTATGTATTAGGTTTTGCGAACCTAGTAACAAATATATAGTGGTTAAAGGGCGTAATACCGGCTCCTACTGATGAGTCGCCAGTAAGCACGAAACGAATGTGCATGAGATTATACTTTCCGTTCATGCTGCCTTTGGTTTATCCTTCTGGTCACAACTGAACTAATTTGTTACTAGGTTCGCAACACCTAATACATACTTGCATATAAATTTGCTTGTTTAAAGTTGTCGTCGTAAAATTAACTTGAAGATGGGCGTCTGTCGAAGGAAGCTTGCGCTTTGTCAGTTTTATCAGACCGTTCAGAATTTAATGGGGCGTATGCTGGAACTAAACATTGCCTGATGGGTCAGACAAGTTTTTTTTAAAGTAATGGCTGTTTATTTTTAGCTTGTCTAAGAATAAGATTACTCCTTCTGTGGTCTATTTGTTAGATTAAGTTAGTTGCTATGATTTTTATAAGATGCATTTTAGAATTACTGCTGGTAATTGGTCTATCGTAATGTATAATTGACTCTATTATTGTAGAAGTTATCCCAAATTTGAGGAATGTGGATTCAATGGGATTATTCATTGTAAAATTTGCCTATTTGAGAATTTTTCTTCGTTTGAATTACTTATCTGTGAGAAAAATACAATTTTCACAAATAAGGCTCAGTAGTTTAGCCAGACAGATTGATTGTCTGGATTAATCGGCATATAATAGTTCAGATACTTTTGAAATGCGAGCTTTAATAAAATTCATTGTTCTCTTCTTCTGTGCAAAAACAAAAAGAAATTTTATCAGATATAAGATAGCTCAGTGGTTAGAGCACCAGATTCCGAAGCAGACGTGCCCAGGTTCGTATCCTGTCCGCGGCAAATTCTGTCCAGTACTTGATGAGTTCCCAATAGGGACGAAACCGGTCTACTGGATGAAATGCCTTTTCTACACTATACCATTCTTAGTTTATACTGACATATGTAAGTAATTAATGGGTCAGGTGTTTATATCAAGACCACAACCTTGATTATAATAATTGTTATCACCACCCGCGCAACCAATGTTCGTTTAATTATATAAATGTTCATTTCAATTCCACTTCCCCATGTAATGTGGTGTCTGTTCAGTAATGACAGATTGGGCATGTTTAGTTGGAACTTTGGGTCTAAATGGATGCCATATGAGCTCCACCTAAAGGAAAAAATTGACTAACCAAGTTACATTAGTTAGTATATAACTGAAAATTGTGTGTAGTGTAGTGTGCGGCAGGATAGCTCAGTGGTTAGAGCACCAGATTCCGAAGCAGACGTGCCCAGGTTCGTATCCTGTCCACAGCAAATTCTGGCCAGTACTTGATGAGTTCCCAATAAGGACGAAACCGGTCTACTGGATGAATTGCCTATTCTACACTATACAATTCTTGGTTTATACTGACATATGTAAGTAATTAATGGGTCAGGTGTTTATATCAAGACTGCAACCTTGATTATAATAATTGTAATCACCACCCGCGCAACCAATGTTCGTTTAATTATATAAATGTTCATTTCAATACCATTTCCCATGTAATGTGGTGTCTGTTCAGTAATGACAGATTGGGCATGGTTAGTTGGAACTTTGTGTCTAAATGGATGCCATATGAGCTCCACCTAAAGGAAAATTGACTAACCAAGTTACATTAGTTAGTATACAACTGAAAATTGTGTGTAGTGTAGTGTGCGGCAGGATAGCTCAGTGGTTAGAGCACCAGATTCCGAAGCAGACGTGCCCAGGTTCGTATCCTGTCCGCGGCAAATTCTGGCCAGTACTTGATGTCTATTGGTTGTTGATATAGATTTTCGGAGAAAGAAAGAAAGACTGCGGTAGACATCTGAGAATGTATTGTGTTAATTTTGACTTACACTCCAACATTTTAATTGTTTTATTACTGGTACTAAATCATTGTCTACCGAATTTTCAAGTGAGGCAACATAGGCGGCCGAAGTTTTGCTATATTAGCGACTCTAAATTCTACTAGTAAAGACCATTAACTTGTGACTCAATGGGACTGGGTACATCGGTCAAGATAGATTTGGTAAATGGAGTGGGCCTGCATTATGGAAAACAGAATATGAGAGAGGGCGCCTAATAGATGATGAAGCAATTTGTGGTGATTCAGCAGGGCCGACCACAATACAATGGTTCTAATATTCATTCTTGACTAACTCCATCACTAATCGGTTTAGCTGGAAAATCAGGTTCTTCATTACAGAAAAAAATATTTGGTGTGGAGATTTAAAGAAAAATTGCCATGTATTTATACATCCATGTAATTTAAATAATCAGTTTAATATGACGGATATAATGAAAGCATTGGGGATGTCAATTATTGTACCACCGGCATATAATTTTCTGAAAGGAACAAGAATTTCAATAAAATTGGTAATCAGGTTCATTACACACGGTCATCCTCGGGTATTCCCTTGTTGCTTTGTGTCATTTTTGAGAATTTTCTCTCGCTAAATGTGTTTAGAATTCAGTCTAGTACTTTTTAATGGCTGGTAAGTTAGCTATTGCACTTCGTCCGAGAATGTCGAAGATGTTTGATTCTAATTGGAGTAGCTTAATTTATGTGTTTTATTAAATTAGGAATGTGTTTATGTGCATGAATTTCATTAACGAAATTTACTAGAATGGATGGTTGGTAGTTGCATTAACGAATACATATTTTTTACGTTGAACAGAATTTAAACTCCCGTATACTTTGCTTTTCCTTGAGTTCCTTGCAGTCAACTTGGCCGTACAGTGGAATAGAGGGTAGAATTGAAAATGATATTGGCTGTCGTTTCGCGTGATATTTGCTTGCCCTTTTAGAGAAATAATTAAGGTTCTTGCAGATAGTTAAAATTTGGTACAAAAGTGGCCTTCTACGTGAAAATAGTGTCATAAACTCTTATATATAGGCACTTTTTCTGTTTGAGTTGAGCGATTTATTTACTGTTTTAACAATTTTATAAGTTGAATCGGGGACTACAGTAATTCTTTTTAAAATGACTAGGATATGACAGGAGGATGTGATACTAAAATGACTGAATTCGTTAATGTGGAAGAGTCATATGCTTCTTTGGGGTATTTTACGATATTTAGGAAGAGACTTATGATTCTCCTGTTATGCTCTTACTAATATTTCAACAAATTTTCTTCTCATGCTTTGATACGCAATGATCACATTTATTTCTTTAATGAAGTTATAGTGAATGAGATACGCGTTTCTTTTATATAGTCATAACTGGGAATTTAGATCTCCAGTCCGATGGTTTCCAGAGAAATATATGCCAATATAGAAAAATTAAACGGGTCCACTTTTCCTCTAGACTTTATTATATTTTCTTCTACTTAATTGTCTTATTGCTATTAATGGGAGGTTGCGGTTTTAATAAGTGATCAGTAATGCTATCATTAGCATCCAAAAAAGATTTCAATTCCAGCAATCAATCTGAATTGCCTCGGTAGCCTGGCGAACAATTGGTGAATCTAGCCAAATCAACGTTCCTTAACAAGGTTTTATGTTGATGGAAAATAAAATAGCAGCCGTATATAACTAGTCGGCTCGTAATTTTTGCCCTTGCTTATTGATTTCTGACGCTCAGTTGGCAGTGAGCTAAACAAAAAAGAGCGGTTGTATAGCTCATAATGCAATCATATCAGCTAAAGTGAGTAAAAATCCAGGTTTCTACAGCATAAAGGTGGATCGACAGTATGTTTGGTGTGAAAACCTTGAGCGATGCCAGAATGGTTTTCATAACTTTCCAAAAACAGGTATTGAATGATTATTACAATTGGAAATCTGGATAGAGCCCGATTCGTCCTGCGCCACCAGAAGTCCGTATTAATCGGAGGAATCTACGAATTTTATTAGGGCACCGTTTAACATGATCTGAGATATGAATTCAAATTGGCGTTGAGCTTCAGGAGGTACTGGGTGGATACTTTTTGAGCACAAATAATATCACTCTTAGGCTCGTTTACCTTTTACCAGCATCTGGTTAACGTAGTCAGCGTTTTCGATATCAGCATGTCAGTCACAACCATCAGTTTCCACTGCGGAGTGTGGTGCGGCGAGGTCATCATCGATAACACAATGGAAAGGATGGGAGCATTGACGCATTCTTGTTGAATGTGAAAGCAAATTTAAAAATTTTCAGAAAATTCTTAATGGTTCGACTGAATGCCGATTGTTAATTGTGAAAGACTTGTTTCAATCAACAAATTTGGCTGGGACATCATCAATAATTATTCTGTCACTCAACACAACGTTGACCCATCTTGCCTTTCATGGTATTCTGCTTGTTGATAATAATTTTCACATCATTCACACGGAATATTTTCTACAACCGCCTCCGCCATGGTTTGAACAATAATACACACACAGAAAGTGTCTCAGTATTTCAAGACATTCGATTCTGCTCTGGCACTGCATCCAAGCACGGCGTTTAGCGGTGAATGCTTTTCATGGCCATCTTCAGAGCCAAAACATTTCAATGGTTGACCTCTTGAAGCGCTACATTCATCACTTAAAATAAACATAATATTTCCACAATATTTTAGAATGCCTTATTAAGCACAGTTTTTATTTATAGTCCAAACAGTCATATAGGAATTAAATAATGCTAGATATTTAATTTTTAAATTGAATTGTAACATTCACAAACAATATTGACACTAGAGATATTTCACAACACTATATACACCAATTATTTATTTAAAAAAAGACACGGTTAATAATTAATTTTTGTATTAGTTATTACGTAACTAGTGTGGAAAATTACAACCTCCTGAAAACATGTGTTAAGTGAATTATCTTTGAAGTCAAACTTTTGAACGCGTAATATAAAGTTAAATCTATTGCTACTTAAATAGGCTCGTGTATATAAAATTGTAACGACTAACTGCTCCACAAAATATATAAAGTACATGAGGCGAAGTGTCGATTCTTTCTCATGAGTCGCCGTTAAATGAGATTGAACCTTTCGTTCATGCTGAATATGATATATAATTTCTGTCCCATTCGAACTAATTTGTTACTAGTTGCACAGTACCTAATACTAAATTGCATATAAATTTATTCTCCGCCACCAATAATATGTTATCCTAGTCAATACTTTTCAGTATCTACCTAACAAAACGTTTCTTTAGCTGGAAGGCCGAAGCGTGTCAGCACGTATAACTGACGACAATTTTACTGTTGTGCGACTGATTAGGTAAAACTGAACTGATGTTTTTTCAAGTTCGCTTATTAAATACTGGGCATACGAATTTCTCTACGGATGTTACAATCATGAAATACATTCCAGCTTTTATTTCTGTGGATACTCTAATTAGCCTAGTTAATCTATTGCGATTGCATATCGCAATAAGCGTGCAGCTATCAAAGACTACGTTTTTGCTTCTCCTCTGTCAGAGCCTGGCTATATTCGATCTCTGAATATGTCCATATTATAATTATATATCCTATTATATGTATATTAGTTTGATACACGCATTCCCCAATATAAAAAACTTTGAATCTTAAAAAAATATCTCATATATTCCAGGTGTATTCAGGCCTTGTATTACTTCGCTACCGTTCGTTTTTATAGCTTGGGAAATGATAACAATTATTTAAATCAAGGTTACGATCTTCATAAAAATACTAATCGCAGTATTAAGTATAATCTAAGAATTGTATTGGGAACTTGCTCTAACCACTGAGTTATCCTGCCGCACACTACACAAAATTTTCACATATTCTTTGTTATACTTCCCTCTAGATGGCGCCTATATGACATCCCTTTAGACCTTAAGTTCCAAATTACTGCCCCAAATGTGTCCTTAAATTACAGACACCACAAAACCTAGGGAAGCGGTATTGAATTGAAAAGTTATATGATTAAAAGAATATTGATAATAATTTTATTTCTAAAGAGAAGTAACATATACTCCACCTAAAGGAAAGGCTATCTAAGAAAAAAATCTGAATGTAAAACTGAAGATCAATTTTCAATTTTAAGAAAAGATACTTCAATATTGTTGTGTCCACCTATGTTGGATGGTCCACGTACTTGGATGTCTTCTGTATTTATTATTAGCGTATCGTCTAGACGAGCCTTAATTATGCCTAATTCTGCAGTTAAATTATTCATTTGAGAAGTCAATGCCTGAATCAACGTTTCCAACCTATCAGAAATCATTTTAAATGTACGACAAATGCTTTATTTTTACTCAATTATATATAGAATTTTTCTCGCACAACGAGCATCGATTTAATAAAACAAATTTACACATTAATTAATTTATGTTCACTTCAGCTCTAAGTCTGCTTTTCTCATTGGGCTGACTGCTTCATTCTTATACGGACGCTTCTGCGAGGAATTTCTGTTGAAATACTGTCTGCCCTAGATAAGACCCTTTGTTCATTATTTGTCTTAAAGGTGGCCATTGCCACAAATATATCACTAAATTTCTTTTCTAACCACATGCATTTAATGAAAACTTACATTAAAAAATCCATGATATAAACAAGTTTTTAAATAGTATAACTGTAATACAGAGATATAGCAACGGATCAACTGAAACGACGAATGGTTATCAGATTAAGTTAACAGAAAAGACTACGAAAAAGACTTAATGAAATTTTTATTTGAAAATCCATCAGAAATAGCGTGAAAATGAATTGCAAAAACATAGCATTTTGGTATCTAAATTAACAGCTATATTTAAACGAATGTTTTGATCTAAATATTACCACCAGTCGCGTATTATATATATATATATATATATATATATATATATATATATATATATATAAGTATAAACTAATAATTGTGTAATGTAAATAAAACAATTCATCCACTAGAATGATTTTATTCATTACTATGGAGAATTATCCGCGAACTGGGTTTGACCATGTGATCGTCCGTCTTCGAATCTGTTATTCTAACCACTGAGCCACACTGCCGCACGCTACTCTTAACACCAATCTAATTATGTACATTTCTTTGTCAGTATAAGCTTTTGTATTGTATAGTGTAGAAAAGGCAATTCATCCTGTAGACCGGTTTCGACCTTCTTTGGAATGCAACTATTCAGTATTTGCCACGGACAGGGCTCGAAACTTTGCACGTCTGATTCGGAATCTGAAGCTATAACTACTTCGGTAGGATGGCTTAGTGTTTAGAACTCCAGTTTCTGTTTCAAGCGTGCCCAGTTTTGAGCCCTGCCCACGGCAAATTTTGAACATTTCTTGATTAGTTCCCAATAAGAACGAAACCGCTCTACTTGATAAACTAAACAATAATTCATTGCGTGAGCGGTGGTAGCAATTCTTGAAATCAAGTTTGCAAGCTTTAAGTAAAGACCAATCCCATTGTATTAAAAAAAAAAAATAATAGAATACAAGCAAAAATTAACATTATATATATAATATATATATTGATAGTTTCTAATTTCGCCATTTTTAAAAATGTAAGAGCAAAACAACTTACTCCATGGAATAACATTTATTAATAAATCTTATTTCTACCAGTATCTACAGCCATTGTTCTGGATTCGTTAGTATATTCGTTCATCCAATCCCACTGTACATTTGTCGTAACCAATCTCCTCTTCGTTGTACTAGCCTTTGTTTTGCGCAATTTAGACCACTACTTTTGCGCAATTTAGACCACTTCTTTTGCGTAACGTCATTTGGTGTGTCATCGCTTTCATTGTAATTGCGTCCGTAATTGATGTATGTGTCGTATTTTGCGAAGCGTTGGCTATTTTTAAAGGCATGTCAGTTATGTCTTTGTTCCAGTCCAATTTAATTTCTTTTTGAATTATTTTCTGCACGTTTAAGCAGGGTTCAGCTTATTAATTGCAATAGCTTCAAAAGCCAGAAGCATTTTCTCTGTTTTTGCCTTGTAGAGAACTGAAAAATTGTTACTACTAACAGCATGACCTGTGAGTAGTACATGTTCGCAAATTGCTGATATTTGTGCAGGAGCTGCACCCCTCTTTAATAGTTTTTGAGGGAGATGCTGATTTATTCTAGTTTCGAGCCTCTTTTTTGATCTGCCGATGTACTGAGCGTTGCAGGTACATTGAAATTTGTATACAGACAAAGGTGTTGACGTCACAGAGAGGCTATCTTTTTCATTCGTGCGCATCAGTTTTGTTGTGTTGAACACCACTCTCGCCTGTATTGATGGAAACTGTGTTTTTGTCGCTCGAATTACTTTTCGTTTGAAGATTTCCGCTGGAAGATCACCTCCAAAGGGAACACTAAGCGTTACTATCTAGGAGTTTGATTTTCTTCCAAATTGGCCTCGATTTTGTTGCGTTGTCTCCAGTTGTATTTGATGAACCAGTCCGGATAGCCATTATTACTCAACGCTTCGCGAAGCAAATTTAGCTCCACTCCAATGTTGTTCGGTGAACAAATCCTGCGTATTCGTGTGCCTAAATTTATTATTATGTTCCTTTTTTTACCCCCTAGGCACACTACTCATATAATGGATATATTGTCCAGTCCAGCTTGATTTCTTGTGAACTGACCTTGAGAAAGTACCTTCTTCATCTCTCGTTATTCCTACATCTGGGAAGGATAAATATCCCTCTTTTTCTTCTTTTATTGTAAACTTGATTGCCTGGTCTACCTTGTTTATGTGATGTAGTAGTAAATTTGTATCTTCATCCTTTTCAACGACCATGAAAGTATCGTCAACTTAGCGCACGTGAAAATGAGCTCCATTGATAAATGGTTTTAAGCCAGTTGTTTCTAAATGGTGCATGTATATGTCTGCCAATACTGGTCCAAGAGGACTACCCATACCTATGCTGTCAATTTGTTTGTAGAAGACTCCTTGGAATACGAATTGTACGTTGGATGTGCATAATAGAAGTAGTTCTCACATGTCGTCCACTTCAATCAGTGTTTCCGCTCCTGATGGTCGTATATATTCACATAGGATATTTATAGTTTTATTTACTGGAATGCTAGTAAAGAGCGACTTTATATCGATGGACACCATTTTCCTCTCTTTCAAATTTAGGTCGCGATTTTTTTCTACAAATTGAAAGCTATCCAATTCGGTTTAGAATCTTCGTTCTGGAATTTTCTAATTTTGCCGTAGTGTCGCGTTGTACCTCTTCGCGTTTAAATTTGGATTTGTCATTCAGAATTTGTAACATCGCCTGACTATAGTCCGTATAGTTCATTAACACTACGCCTGTCCCTTTGCCTGGCTTCATGAGTCTGATTTGTTTGTTTCGTTGTAGCTCATTTAATTCTTCTAGATGCCTTTTGATGACCAGTTTATTGCAATTGAATGTGCGCATATATTGGCCATACGCACTTCGGAGGTCCGATTTAAAGAGTGAGATGTCGTTTTTTCATTTGATTTGTGTTTTGTGGCATCTTCAAACGACATCTCGCTCTTTAAATCGGACCTCCGAAGTGTGAGTAGTGTGCCTAGGGCGTACAAAAGGAACCTAATAATAAATTTGGGCACACGAATACGCAGGATTTGTTCACCGGACAACATTGGAGTAGAGCTAAATTTGCTTCGCGAAGCGTTGAGAAATAATGGCTATCCGGACTGGTTCATCGAATACAACTTGAGACAACGCAACAAAATCGAGGCCAATTTGGAAGAAAATCAAACTCCCCAGATAGTAACGCTTAGTGTTCCCTTTGGAGGTGATCTTCCAGTGGAAATCTTCAAACGAAAAGTAATTCGAGCGACAAAAGCACAGTTTCCATCAATACAGGTGAGAGTGGTGTTCAACACAACAAAACTGATGCGCACGAATGAAAAAGATAGCCTCTCTGTGACGTCAACACCTTTGTCTGTATACAAATTTCAATGTACCTGCAACGCTCAGTACATCGGCAGATCAAAAAAGAGGCTCGAAACTAGAATAAATCAGCATCTCCCTCAAAAACTATTAAAGAGGGGTGCAGCTCCTGCACAAAAATCAGCAATTTGCGAACATGTACTACTCACAGGTCATGCTGTTAGTAGTAACAATTTTTCAGTTCTCTACAAGGCAAAAACAGAGAAAATGCTTCTGGCTTTTGAAGCAATTGCAATTAATAAGCTGAACCGCTGCTTAAACGTGCAGAAAATAATTCAAAAAGAAATTAAATGGGACTGCGACAAAGACATAACTGACATGCCTTTAAAAATAGCCAACGCTTCGCAAAATACGAAACATACATCCATTACGGACGCAATTACAATGAAAGCGATGACACACCAAATGACGTTACGCAAAAGAAGTGGTCTAAATTGCGCAAAAGTAGTGGTCTAAATTGCGCAAAACAAAGGCTAGTACAACGAAGAGGAAATTGGTTACGACAAATGTACAGTGGGATTGGATGAACGAATATACCAACGAATCCAGAACAATGGCTGTAGATACTGGTATAAATAAGATTTATTAATATATGTTATTCCATGAGTACGTTGTTTTGTTCTTATATATATATATATATATATATATATATATATATTCAACAGATAGGTATGAGATACATATATAGATAGAATGAAATATAAGTGGATTTATGTATATAGAGAGAAAGAAAAAAAATAGAAAGATGGATTGTTATATATAAATATATATATATATATATATATATATATATATATATATATGAGTAGATTTAAAGATAGATTGGTAAGCGGGTAGGTAGATGAGTAGATATATAGTCATATATAAATATGGATATACATAGATAAAGATAGATGACGGTAATACTGGCTTGTTGTTGGACTGGTTAAATAAAATGTTATTTGTGTTTATTTTACGCTAGAAAACTTTATTTAAATATTTTTTATCAGACGCGTGATCAATGATGGTTTAATTGTAAAACTTACATACATTTAGCGAAGTCGTACTTCTATACTTTTCGAGACATCATAGAAATTGTGCTGCCGATGTTTCCTATGAGTACAATGTACGCGCGACTACTAAATGTGATAGACGCCTATCTAGAATTGCTTCCAATCTGTATGAATTCCGATTCGATCCTCGTTACTCAGTTTACTGTCGTACTCTGATGATTATCATGGAAGGCAGAAACGCGTCATAACGTGTGGCCGATGGCAGTATTGCCTTGATTTTGGACTGATTAAATACAATGGAATTGGTGTTTATTTGAAGCTCGCAAACTTGATTTAAAGTAAGTGTGTATTAGGTGTATGTATTAATAACAAATTAGTTCAGTTGTGACCACAACGATAAAACAAAGACAGCATGAACGTAAAGTATAATCTCAGGCACATTCGTTTTGCGCTTAATTACGACTCATCATTAGGAGCCGGTATTACGCCCTTTAACCACTAGTCTTCCACAATGTGACTACAACGCTAACTCTCACTATAATAAATATACCGAGTCTGTAAAGGATACCAACACTATGGCTATTGTGTTAGTAACCGATACCAACATTATTGTACCGAAAAGGTACATGGTACTAACACTATGGTTTCCGAGTCGGTACATGATAACAACCTAATGGATATCAATTTATGCTAATGTCCACAGAAATTAAGAATTACAACTATTTCTGCACACCTGTTACTCCAGCTAATCCATATACTGATGAGTCGCCAGTAAGCACGAAACGAATGTGCATGAGATTATACTTGCCGTTCATGCTGCCTTTGGTTTATCCTTCTGGTAACAACTGAACTAATTTGTCACTAGGTTCGCAACACCTAATACATATTTGCATATATATTAGCTCTTCGCAACAAACAGTATTTAAATATTGGTTTTGCTAGGTTTTGCGATTGGTTATATTCAATTTTTTTAATGATAATTTCAAGCTGGAAATTTTTATTTGAAATATATTTGTATCTTATCTATCTATCTATCTATCTATCTATCTATCTATCTATCTATCTATCTATCTATCTATCTATCTATCTATCTATCTATCTATCTATCTATCTATCTATCTATCTATCTACCTATCAATCTATCTATCTATCTTTCTATATATATATACCTATTTATCTATCTATCTATCTATGAATCTATCTATTTATCTATACATCATTTAATCAATCAATCAGTCAACCAATCAATCTAATATATATATCTTTCTACATCTCTATCTATATCTAAGTATCTATCCATCTAAACATCTACCTACCTAATCATATATTTATCCAACAATTTATTTTTCTATATATATATATATATATATATATGCTGTCCATGCCTTTTTAATTTATCACAGTATTCTTATAATTAGGAAAACAACACATAAATAACAAAGTGGATAAAGGCCATTTATTTCGTGAATACTAATCATCTCTTATACAATCATACATATTTATACATTTTGGGTTTTCAATTGATTATATATATATATATATATATATATATATATATCAGCCCATCGGTCACTACTCATATATCTCAATCCGCCTTTCGATCTACCTGCCTCTTTTCTCTCTCCGTCTCTCTCGCCACACATTAACATCAGTTAATCAATATGCCTTTATATTATTTCCAACCTTCTGCCAAACAATGTATCTATCTATTTTTCTATATTTGGTTAACTTTCTGTTTAACTATCCATATATCTAACTATCTAACTATCTAATAATTTATCCACAGATTTCTTTTTCTATCGGTTAATTTTTTGCCTTCAATCAAGTTTGCGAGTATGAAACAATCACCAATTCCATTTTATTTAACCTGTCCAACAACACAGAAAAGCTACGGTCATTAACATGCACTGACGCGTTTCGAACTATAATTTATGCTTATTAGAGTACAACGGAAATTGGACTAGCGACGATTAAACCGTAATGCATATATATTGGAAAGAAAACTAGATATGCGCCTCACACCTCTATTAGTCTCGAATATATTGTACGTGACTGGAAATGTCAGCTGCAACATTTCTACGAAATCCCAAATCTTAACTTACTGCAACTTTCGCAACTGAATATACGTTATACAATGTTTGCGCTGTTGGTGAAAACAGTTATCTAAATCAAGTTTGCGAGCTTCTTATAAATAGAAATCGGAATGTATTTACTCAGTCCAACAACAGGGCAATACTACCATCGGCCACAAGTTATGACGCATTTCGACCTTCTGAAATAATCATCAGAGTACCACAGTAAGCTGAGCAGCGAGAATCAAATCGGAATTCATACACATGGGAAGCAATTCTAGGTAGGCGGCTATCACATTTGGTAGTCTCACTATTTCTTTGATGTCGCGAATGTCATATTATGTAAGTTATACAATTAAATCATCATTGATCGCGCGACTGAAAAAATCAAATCTTTAAATCAAGTTATCGAGCTTGAAAAAGGCATCAAACACCTTTTATTTAAACAGTCCAACAACACGGCTGTATTACTGTTATCTATCGTTTCTATGTATATCTATACATATATATTTCAATCTATCTGCTCATCTACTTATTTATATTTCAATATATATATATAATACAATTAAACAACGCGTCAGTGCGTTATGACAGACGGTAGTTTTGCGGTTATTTGAAGACTAGTTAAATAAAATGGGATTGGTGTTTACTTCAAGCTCTAAAACTTGATTTAAAGAATTGTTACCACCACCCGCGCAATCAGTTATTGCTTAATTATATTGTCCGTATATTTGTGTTCCGAAAGCTTCAAACTGCTTATGTTCGTGACTGCATAGAAATTGTGCGGTCGACATTTCCAATCAAGTTCAATGTATCCAAGACCAGTAGAGGTGAGAGCTGCATATCTCATTTTGCTTTCCATATATATGCAATGCAGGTTGATCCTCGCTAGTCAGTTTGCCGTCGTACTCCTATGATGGTCATGGAAGGTCGGAAGCCAAGAAACCTCTACTTAAATAAGTGCATCTGCTATCTTATACAATTCCATGATAATGCCACATCGTTGCTTTAAAATGACTATCATCATCGCGTGCTCAAGCAGTGATTGTTTTATTAATACTCGGATTATAGTACAATAATAAATTTAATTGAAACAAATCTGTTAACTAAGTAATGAATTCTAAAAAAAACAGTAAATAACGTAATTTGCTTTAGTAGAAGAGTGGTTTTTTAGCTGAAAGAGGCAAGAAATTAGCTTTCTTAGGTAATAAATTTAATGCGCTGAACCTCTGATTGAAAGTGTAAATTACTAATTAAATATTAAGTGAATTTTGCCTGGTCCATAAACATTACAAACAGGCATTAAAAAGTAACAGACGTGTCTTCAAATGACACACACACACTAATTTCGGGCACATTCAATATGAAAGCGATGAAGCTTCGAAAGGCGTTACGAGAAGGAAGCAATCTACACTGCGTAATAACTGGCCAGACTTTGCTAAGAGTGGATTGGTTTCGACAAACATACTGTTTTGATTGGATGTGTAAAAAATACTAACAAAACAAGAATAATGGATGAACTTCTTGCCACTTTTTAATGAACACAGTAGCATTATAGAATAACAGATGATTCATTTCTAAAATTAAGTAGAGCAGATCGATTATTGCCTACTGGAAGCTGATTGTATAATGATAAATCTGGCTATAATGCGCAAAGTAGCACTAGCTTACAATTAATCACACAATCACATGCACACATTTTAATATGTTTTTACACTCCCAATCAAATTTAACGACTGTATTTAACTTGTACGAATACATACTCTGTCGCTATTAGTACAATTCAGATATTTCTGCACACTATTATGTTTAGAAATTGAAACATTTTGAAGTTAAACGAAATTTTTATGAAACAAGGCAAATTTATCGCTGAACAATAAACACAACTCATTGTCGAGACAAAACAGATTATTTTGAAATGAATCACAACAAAGCGTGTACAATTAAAAGAATTTTGATCTCTGATGTTGAACGTAGCGGGCAAGTAACAACAGCAAACATAGAAACCGAAGTAATGAGACCCGATATAGACCATCCTTCAGAGAAGCAAAAATCAAAAAACCCTACATGTCAAGCACAGACAATTGCGCTTTCTGAAAAGTTTGCAAAAGATGCAAATTCCCGTAAAATAAAATCTGAACTGCTTGCGGATTATGGACGATTTACGAAGGAATTGGAGAGCTACGATGAAGAGTTCAAGTACATTAGTCTTCTGCTCAAGAGAAAATGTGAGGTAATCAAACAGGAGCTGTGACCGAATGTACACAGAATTTAGGCTTAACACACAAGAACTGGGCCCAAGTTATTATTTTCATTTCGGCTCCTCACAGTCTTGCTGATCTATTTATTATTTTAGTTAACAAATTGTTCGTTTGTATTCATTCAAGTTGAAGCTTAAAAAATATATCGTATTTAGTCAATAAATTGTATTATTCTCTTATACGATGTGAGAAGTATTTTAATTTTGTACAATCTGGAAATGTATTCGGAATATTTTCGCATTCCGTTGTTTGCGTAATAAGTTTTGTCATCATATAAATAAATAGCGCAGCTTGTCGTTAAAAAAAATAAATGTTATCGAATTTTAAAGACTTCATCACGTACTGCAAGGAGATTTGCCACGGACAGGGCTGAAAGACGAATACATTTGCAGTGCACACTTTAGCTATATTCACTGTGTCATATTGCCCCAGAAATAACATAGTTATCATGCATAAAACAACTTTTGAGTTCTGCTAGCATTTTCCTCAGCTACAAAGTAAGTTGTCTATCTGCCGAACTACATTTCCAATTATCTAAACAAATATTTCATAGCAGAACAGATAGCACGGTACCTGAGGATTTTGTATTTAATAGTGGATTTACATAATCAAAAAATTATTTATTGTGAGGGAACTGATAATAACTATTTTAAATATTTGTTAAGGTTGACATAAGCTCTATTCCATATATATATATATATATATATATATATATATATATATATATATATATATATTTGTCAATTTTATTGTGTTATGGGCTAACCGTTCACAAAAGGGTTCAAAAGACTGTCCTGCAAGTTCGGGCGCAAAAACCTTGTGTCACACAACAAGCATCAAGTAATTAAGTTAGGCTATTTGATTAAACAATGAAAATTCAAAGAACATTCTAAAACAATTGTTCATGAACCGAAGAAATATCGGCGCAGAAGCACGTAAACACAATTGATAAATTAAAATTAAGCTTAGGCACAAATTAAATTTTTTTATTCAGCTGCGAATAGAGTATGACAAAATTAGGAATTTCCGTAATTCACTAATTTTGGTTGGTCTAGACCACATTTTAAGGTTGAGCATGAGAATTCTGTTATGGAAAGTCATCAGCAAACTGTTCAAAATGAAGCTAAATTGCAAGAAAACATAGAGGATGACCTGAACGATATTCTGACCATAATTTCGGAAATAATTGAATCAAATAATAACGAATCTTCTATTCAAAATGACCTTTAGAATATTATAGACGTCAAAATTCTTCAGAATGTTCAATTCCTTAGGATACTATTTCTGACTTTTTATTTTTATCTGCCGTTCTTCCGTTTTTCCATCGTTTGATTACACCGATTAAATATAATATTGTACATATTTCATACCATATTTTCTTTTCAAATAAAGAGATTCGTTCTCATTAATGTTTGAGTATTTTACAGTTGCATACCTGTTGGTAATTAAATGATAATAATTAAAAGTATTAATATTTATGTGCACCTAATTATGTACACCTAATTATGTGCACCTAATAATTGCTTACAAATTAACAATTTATACAATTAAGTCTAGAAGGATATAACCTCCAGGACACATTCATTAAAGATTGTTGACGATTAATCAGTAGGAGACTTTATTACAACCAAACTAAACCATATGCTGGGTTCAATAATGTCGTCTATGGTGCGGCGCTCATGGGATCCCGTTGATTAAGGATTCACCTAACAGTCTAATATGCCCTCCATAGGTCATAGTTGTTGCAGCGAATCAGCTAGCATCTGATACTGTAAATTGTATAACCAGCTAGCCAAATATATTTTTTCTCTCCAGTATCCGAGGCTCTCATGGCACCAACATGTCAATACCTATCGTCCGACGTGCTCTCTTAGTAATCGCTCTCGTCTACGTGTGGAAAGTGGATTTGCATAATCAAAAAATTATTTATTGTGAGGGAATTGATAATAACTATTTTAAATATTTTTTAAGGTTGACATAAGCTCTATTCCATATGTATATACATACAGAGAAAACTTTTCAACTATTTACCACTTACGTCTATGGTGACATTTTAAGGTTGTTGACGCCTATATTGTTCTACCTCACCTGTATTTCCAACTTACCAGCCCAAACCTGTTTAGAAGTTGCGAACCTAGTAACAAATTAGTTCAGTTGTGACCAGAAGGATAAACCAAAGGCAGCATGAACGGAAAGTATAATCTCATGCACATTCGTTTCGTGCTTACTGGCGACTCATCAGTAGGAGCCGGTATTACGCCCTTTAACCACTATATATTTGTTAGAAGAATGTGGAATAATAGGACGGTACAATCTCCTAGACGAATGTGTAAACCTGTAATAGTGAAGCTAACATAATCTAAAGTCAACGACAATGCGACTTCAATGCTAACTCACACTATATAATATATATACCGAGTCTGTAAAGGATACTAACACTATGGCTATTGTGTTAGTAACTGATACCTTTTTTGAAATCGATGAGTACCGGATACTAACACTATGGTTTCCGAGTCGGTACATGATACCAACCTGATGGATATAAATTTATGCTAAAGTTCACCCAAATTGAGAATTACAACAATTTCCGAACACCTGTTACTCCAGTTAAACCGTACACTCTGACCTTCATCGACATCAGTTATCACATTTCGCGGTAAGCATGACATCATTCAATTCAATATATTACAGTTAAATACTGTTTGTTTTGAAGATCTAATATATATGCAAGTATGTATTAGGTTTTCGGAACCTAGTAACAAATTAGTTCAGTTTTGACTAGAAGGATAAACCAAAGGCAGCATGTACCGTCCTATTATTCCACATTCTTTGACCAAATATATAGTAGTTAAAGGGTTAACTGGAGTAACAGGTGTTCAGAAATTGTTGTAAATCTCAATTTGGTTGAACTTTAGCATAAATTTATATCCCTCAGGTTGCTATCATGTACCGACTCGGAAACCATAGTGTTAGTATCCGGTACTCATCGATTTCAAAAAAGGTATCAGTTACTAACACAATAGCCATAGTGTTAGTATCCTTTCAGCAATGACAGATTGGGGATGGTTAGTTGGAAATTTGGGTGTATATGAATGTCATATGAGCTCCACCTAAAGGAAAAATAGACTAACCATGTTGCAATAGTGAGTAAATAACTAAAATATGTGTGCAGTGTTATGTGCGGAAGGATGGCTCAATAATTAGAGCATCAGATTCCGAAGCCGAAGTTCCCCAGTTTCGAGTTATGTCCGCGGCAAATTCTGGACATTACTTGATGAGTTCCCAATAAAGAAGAAACCGGTCTACTGAATGAATTGCCTTTTCTACACTATAAATTCTTAGTTTATACTGACATATGTAAGTAAATAATGGGTCAGGTGTTTATATCAAAACCGCAATCTTGATTAAAATAATTGTAATCGCCACCCGCGCAACCAAAGTTCGTTTAATTATATAAATGTTCATTTCAAAACCACTTCCCCATGTAGTGTAGTGCCTGTTCAAGAATGATAGATTGGGGATGGTTAGTTGGAAATTTGGGTCTATATGCATGTCATATGAGCTCCAGCTGAAGGAAAAAAGACTAAGCATGTTGCATTAGTGAATAAATAACTAAAATATGTGTGCAGTGTAGTGTGCCAAAGGATGACTCCGTGATTAGAGCATCAGATTCCGAAGCAGAAGTTCCCTAGTTTCGAGTCATGTCCGCGGCAAATTCTGGATATTACTTGATGAGTTCCCAATAAAGACGAAACCGGTCTACTGGATGAATTGCCTTTTCTACATTATATATTTCTTAGTTTATACTGACATATGTAAGTAAATAATGGGTCAGGTGTTAATATCAAGACCGCAACCATGATTATAATAACTGTTATCACCACCCGCGCAACCAAAGTTCGTTTAATTATATAAATGTTCATTTAAATACCACTTCCCCATGTAGTGTAGTGCCTGTTCAGCAATGATAGATTGGCTATGGTTATTTGGAAATTTGGGTCTATATGCATGTCATATGAGCTCCACCTAAAAGAAAAATAGACTAACAAAGTTACATTAGTTAGTATATAACTGAATATTGTGTGCAGTTTAGCTGGCGACAGGCTGGCTCAGTGGTCAGAACACCAGATTCCGAAACAGTTACGCCGAGGTTCGATTCATGTCTACGGCTAATTCGGGCTGGTACATGATGAGTTCCCAATAAGGACGAAACCGGTGTACTGGATGAATTGCCTTTTCTACACTATACAATTCTTAGTTTATACTGACATATGTAAGTAAATAATGGGTCGGGTGTTAATATCAAGACCGCAACCTTGATTATAATAATTGTTATTACCACCCGCGCAACCAAAGTTCGTTTAATTATATAAATGTTCATTTCAATACCACTTCCCCATGTAGTGTAATGCCTGTTCAGCAATGATAGATTGGGGATGGTTAGTTGGAAATTTGGGTCTATATGCATGTCATATGAGCTCCACCTGAAGGAAAAAAGACTAACAATGTTGCATTAGTGAATAAATAACTAAAATATGTGTGCAGTGTAGTGTGCCAAAGGATGACTCCGTGATTAAAGCATCAGATTCCGAAGCAGAAGTTCCCTAGTTTCGAGTCATGTCCGCGGCAAATTCTGGCCAGTACATGATGAGATCCCAATAAGGACGAAACCGTTCTACTGGATGAATTGGCTTTTCTACACTATAAAATTCTTATTTTATACTGACATATGTAAGTCATTAATAGGTCAGGTTTTTATGTCAAGACCGCAACCTTGATTATAATAATTATTATCACCGCCCGCGCATCCAATGTTCGTTTAATTATATAAATGTTCATTTCAATACCACTTCTGCATGTAGTGTTGTGTCTGTTCAGTAAGGACAGATTGGGGATGGTTAGTTGGAACTTTGGGTCTAAATGGATTCCATATAAGCTTCACCTAAAGAAAAAATAGACTAACCAAGTTACATTAGTTAGTATATAACTGAAAATTGTGTAAAATGATGTGTGGGGCATGATGTTTTATTGGTTAGAGCACCAGATTCCGAAGCAGTTGTGTCCAGATTCGAGTCGTGTCCGCGACAAATTCTGGCCAGTACATGATGAGTTCCCAGTAAGGACGAAACCGGTCTACTGGATGAATTGCCTTTTCTACACTATACAATTCTTAGTTTATACTGACATATGACAAATAACAATAATAATAAATTTAAATAGAATATGAGTAATTTGGCTCTCAAGCCAAATTAATAACGTAAACTGAAAAAACTCTAAGGTCAATTCTTCTTTGTAATTAATTAATTACTAGGACAATTGGATTTTTACAGTTTACATATTAGTCATTCCTTTGTCCATTTTCTGTGACAAACAAATCTTTAAGGTCAGGTCAGAAAAATTGTATACGAATTAAATTTGTCCGCTCTGCATAGAGCAATTTATGCCTGTCTGAGTATATCTCTGTTCCTTGATTGTTAGTTTATGCATCGTTAAGTAATTTTTTAACGGAATGTTCAGGTGAGCAGTGTCTTCTCAGTATAAGTCTATGGGATTTTTATGCTATTTATTCTTAAATTTTATGAAAAACATAAGACTGATCAGTAGGAAAATATAAAGCACACCCGGCCAGATCAGTCTGAAGCACAGGGCCGAGTTTGAAGTCTGTAAAATTAAAGTTCTATGAGTATTTAGAGTTGATAATCTTACTCTCAGAATAATAACACTAAGTAGAATGTATATTTCCTAAAGAAAATGTGAGTGGTGCTTGCAGTAGCCGAACTCGGCCCTCAGTTGCTACCCAGGGTAGCTGCTAGGATAATCGGAGTGATTCCTAGAGTGTTGCAATGAGGTTGTTTAGTTACTTGGAGTGGTTTTTAGGGTCCCTAGTATGGGAGTTAGGGTTGTTGCTAGGGTAATCATTGTGATTGCTAGGGCCGCAGGGGTACAAATTACACCTCACTGTGGAGTATGTTTTCGCACAGCATGAAAGCTGCTCCAAATGGGGCGATTAACATGTTTCTACGACACTCTCTCTCGGAGCTATGATCCGTCGAAGTTGGCCGCTATACATTGTCTACGGGATTTTTGGGGCGATTTGTCGTTCACTGCGCGAACGTTGTACGTCCGATCGCTTATATAAGTCATAGCATATCTCTCCGCACAATTTGATGACTCTTTTGTGGGTCTGTAACAAAAACTGCGGGACAAGTTATGCGCCAAAATTTGTACGGAAGAAAAATAAGAATTATAACAAATATGGTGCATAGTAATAGTGTGCTTTGCCTTCAGCAAGCACCACTAATAATAACAAATAAATAATTTGATTGAAACAGTTTTCCTCCTATTATAAAGAAATTCATATTAATTTAATTGCTACTGTCGATTAACAGTATGCGTATGTGCCTACGTTTTTAAATAATAAGCAAAATTTTAAACTTAATCACAAAATTGTTGATAAGAATTCAAAATAGCATATGATATATAATGCATTCCGTCCTCTAGGCTGTTTTCATAGAATCTTAAAATGTAGAAAAGTCAACTCATCCCGCATTTTTTTAAATCTGAATTTTGACTAAAACAGATAATTTCCCAGTAGTTTCTTTCTTATTGTACTACGGACTCATAGTTGTGTGTCACATTACAGCTATTGTTTTCACATTCCAACTTAATACAGATTCCGGTTATACCATCATTTTACGCTCATCCTTCCTCTTGTCCACTTTTATGTGCTTCAATTAAGGATTCAATTTTCTGATTACACGTTTGATTTTATAACTCATTGATTTGAAAGCTTTTTTGCGTTTTCCAACCCAACTTTACCCATTCAGATCATTCTAGTAATAGAGAATTTCAAATACTTCGAATAAATAATAAATCTGACCAAGTTACATTAGTTAGTATATAACTGAAAGTTGTGTAGAGTGTAGTGTGCGGCAGGATGGCTCAGTGGTTAGAGCACCAGATTCTGAAGCAGACGTGCGCAAGTTCGAGTCCTGTCCGCGGCAAATCCTGGCCGGTATATGATGAGTTCCCAATTAGTACGAAACCGGTCTACTGGATGAATTGCCTTCTTTACACTATACAATTCTTAGTTTATACTGACATTTGTAAATAATTAATGGATCAGGTGTTTATATCAAGACCGCAACCTTGATTATAATAACTATTATCACCGCCCGCGCAACCAATGTTCGTTTAATTATATAAATGTTCATTTCAATCCCAATTCCCCATGTAGTGTCGTGTCCGTTCAGTAATGACAGATTGGGGATGGCTATTTGGAACTTTGGGTTTAAATGGATATCATATGACCTCCATCTGAAGAAGAATAGACTAAGCAAGTTACATTAGCTAGTATATCACTGAAAATTGTGTGCAATGTTGTGTGGGGCATGATAGTTTAGTGGTTAGAGCACCAGATTCCGAAGCAGTTGTGTCCAGATTCGAGTCGTGTACGCGACAAATTCTGGCCAGTATTTGAGGAGTTCCCAATAAGGACGAAACCGGTCTACTGGATGAATTGCCTTTTCTACACTATGCAATTCTTTGTTTAAACTGACATATGACTAATAACAATAATAATAAATTTAAATAGAATATGAGTAATTTGGCTCTCAAGCCAAATTAATAACGTAAACTGAAGAAACTCTAAGGTCAATTCTTCTTTGTAATTAATTAATTACTAGGACAATTGGATTTTTACAGTTTACATATTAGTCATTCCTTTGTCCATTTTCTGTGACAAACAAATCTTTAAGGTCAGGTCAGAAAAATTGTAAACGAATCTAATTTGTACGCTCTGCATAGAACACTTTATGCCTGTCTGAGTATATCTCTGTTCCTTGATTGTTAGTTTATGCATCGTTGAGTAATTTGTTAACTGAATGTTCAGGTGAGCAGTGTCTTCTCAATATAAGTCTATGGGATTTTTATGCTATTTATTCTTAATTTTTATGAAAAACATAAGACTGATCAGTAGGAAAATATAAAGCACACCCGGCCAGATCAGTCTGAAGCACAGGGCCGAGTTTGAAGTCTGTAAAATTAAAGTTCTATGAGTATTTAGAGTTGATAATCTTACTCTCAGAATAATAACAATAAGTAGAATGTATATTTCCTAAAGAAAATGTGAGTGGTGCTTGCAGTAGCCGAACTCGGCCCTCAGTTGCTACCCAGGGTAGCTGCTAGGATAATCGGAGTGATTCCTAGAGTGTTGCAATGAGGTTGTTTAGTTAATTGGAGTGGTGTTTAGGGTCCCTAGTATGGGAGTTAGGGTTGTTGCTAGGGTAATCATTGTGATTGCTAGGGCCCCAGGGGTACAAATTACACGTCACTGTGGAGTATGTTTTCGCACAGCATGAAAGCTGCTCCAAATGGGGCGATTAACATGTTTCTACGACACTCTCTCTCGGAGCTATGATCCGTCGAAGTTGGCCGCTATACATTGTCTACGGGATTTTTGGGGCGATTTGTCGTTCACTGTGCGAACGTTGTACGTCCGATCGCTTATATAAGTCATAGCATATCTCTCCGCACAATTTGATGACTCTTTTGTGGGTCTGTAACAAAAACTGCGGGACAAGTTATGCGCCAAAATTTGTACGGAAGAAAAATAAGAATTATAACAAATATGGTGCATAGTAATAGTGTGCTTTGCCTTCAGCAAGCACAACTAATAATAACAAATAAATAATTTGATTGAAACAGTTTTCCTTCTATTATAAAGAAATTCATATTCATTTAATTGCTACAGTCGATTAACAGTATGCGTATGTGCCTACGTTTTTAAATAATAAGCAAAATTTTAAACTTAATCACAAAATTGTTGATAAGAATTCAAAATAGCATATGATATATAATGCATTCCGTCCTCTAGGCTGTTTTCATAGAATCTTAAAATGTAGAAAAGTCAACTCATCCCGCATTTTTTTAAATCTGAATTTTGACTAAAACAGATAATTTCCCAGTAGTTTCTTTCTTATTGTACTTCAGACTCATAGTTGTGTGTCACATTACAGCTATTGTTTTCACATTCCAACTTAATACAGATTCCGGTTATACCATCATTTTACGCTCATCCTTCCTCTTGTCCACTTTTATGTGCTTCAATTAAGGATTCAATTTTCTGATTACACGTTTGATTTTATAACTCATTGATTTGAAAGCTTTTTTGCGTCTTCCAACCCAACTTTACCCATTGAGATCATTCTAGTAATAGAGAACTTCAAATATTTCGAATAAATAATAAATCTGACCAAGTTACATTAGTTAGTATATAACTGAAAATTGTGTGCAGTGTAGTGTGCGGCAGGATGGCTCAGTGGTTAGAGCACCAGATTCTGAAGCAGACGTGCGCAAGTTCGAGTCCTGTCCGCGGCAAATCCTGGCCGGTATATGATGAGTTCCCAATTAGTACGAAACCGGTCTACTGGATGAATTGCCTTCTTTGCACTATACAATTCTTAGTTTATACTGACATTTGTAAATAATTAATGGATCAGGTGTTTATATCAAGACCGCAACCTTGATTATAATAACTATTATCACCGCCCGCGCAACCAATGTTCGTTTAATTATATAAATGTTCATTTCAATCCCAATTCCCCATGTAGTGTGGTGTCCGTTCAGTAATGACAGATTGGGGATGGCTATTTGGAACTTTGGGTTTAAATGGATGCCATATGAGCTCCACCTAAAGTAAAACAGACTAACCAAGTTACATTAGTTAGTATATAACTGAAAATTGTGTGCAGTATAATGTGCGGCAGGATGGCTCAGTGATTAGAGGACCAGATTCCGAAGCAGACGTGCCCAGGTTCGATTCCTGCCCGCGGCAAATTCTGGCCAGTATTTGAGGAGTTCCCAATAAGGACGAAACCGGTCCACTGGATGAATTGCCTTTTCTACACTATGCAATTCTTTGTTTATACTGACATATGACTAATAACAATAATAATAAATTTAAATAGAATATGAGTAATTTGGCTCTCAAGCCAAATTAATAACGTAAACTGAAAAAACTCTAAGGTCAATTCTTCTTTGTAATTAATTAATTACTAGGACAATTGGATTTTTACAGTTTACATATTAGTCATTCCTTTGTCCATTTTCTGTGACAAACAAATCTTTAAGGTCAGGTCAGAAAAATTGTAAACGAATCTAATTTGTACGCTCTGCATAGAACACTTTATGCCTGTCTGAGTATATCTCTGTTCCTTGGTTGTTAGTTTATGCATCGTTGAGTAATTTGTTAACGGAATGTTCAGGTGAGCAGTGTCTTCTCAATATAAGTCTATGGGATTTTTATGCTATTTATTCTTAATTTTTATGAAAAACATAAGACTGATCAGTAGGAAAATATAAAGCACACCCGGCCAGATCAGTCTGAAGCACAGGGCCGAGTTTGAAGTCTGTAAAATTAAAGTTCTATGAGTATTTAGAGTTGATAATCTTACTCTCAGAATAATAACAATAAGTAGAATGTATATTTCCTAAAGAAAATGTGAGTGGTGCTTGCAGTAGCCGAACTCGGCCCTCAGTTGCTACCCAGGGTAGCTGCTAGGATAATCGGAGTGATTCCTAGAGTGTTGCAATGAGGTTGTTTAGTTACTTGGAGTGGTTTTTAGGGTCCCTAGTATGGGAGTTAGGGTTGTTGCTAGGGTAATCATTGTGATTGCTAGGGCCCCAGGGGTACAAATTACACCTCACTGTGGAGTATGTTTTCGCACAGCATGAAAGCTGCTCCAAATGGGGCGATTAACATGTTTCTACGACACTCTCTCTCGGAGCTATGATCCGTCGAAGTTGGCCGCTATACATTGTCTACGGGATTTTTGGGGCGATTTGTCGTTCACTGTGCGAACGTTGTACGTCCGATCGCTTATATAAGTCATAGCATATCTCTCCGCACAATTTGATGACTCTTTTGTGGGTCTGTAACAAAAACTGCGGGACAAGTTATGCGCCAAAATTTGTACGGAAGAAAAATAAGAATTATAACAAATATGGTGCATAGTAATAGTGTGCTTTGCCTTCAGCAAGCACCACTAATAATAACAAATAAATAATTTGATTGAAACAGTTTTCCTTCTATTATAAAGAAATTCATATTCATTTAATTGCTACAGTCGATTAACAGTATGCGTATGTGCCTACGTTTTTAAATAATAAGCAAAATTTTAAACTTAATCACAAAATTGTTGATAAGAATTCAAAATAGCATATGATATATAATGCATTCCGTCCTCTAGGCTGTTTTCATAGAATCTTAAAATGTAGAAAAGTCAACTCATCCCGCATTTTTTTAAATCTGAATTTTGACTAAAACAGATAATTTCCCAGTAGTTTCTTTCTTATTGTACTTCAGACTCATAGTTGTGTGTCACATTACAGCTATTGTTTTCACATTCCAACTTAATACAGATTCCGGTTATACCATCATTTTACGCTCATCCTTCCTCTTGTCCACTTTTATGTGCTTCAATTAAGGATTCAATTTTCTGATTACACGTTTGATTTTATAACTCATTGATTTGAAAGCTTTTTTGCGTCTTCCAACCCAACTTTACCCATTGAGATCATTCTAGTAATAGAGAACTTCAAATATTTCGAATAAATAATAAATCTGACCAAGTTACATTAGTTAGTATATAACTGAAAATTGTGTGCAGTGTAGTGTGCGGCAGGATGGCTCAGTGGTTAGAGCACCAGATTCTGAAGCAGACGTGCGCAAGTTCGAGTCCGGTCCGCGGCAAATCCTGGCCGGTATATGATGAGTTCCCAATTAGTACGAAACCGGTCTACTGGATGAATTGCCTTCTTTACACTATACAATTCTTAGTTTATACTGACATTTGTAAATAATTAATGGATCAGGTGTTTATATCAAGACCGCAACCTTGATTATAATAACTATTATCACCGCCCGCGCAACCAATGTTCGTTTAATTATATAAATGTTCATTTCAATTTCACTTCCCCATGTAGTGTTGTGTCTGTTCAGTAATGACAGATTGGGGATGGTTAGTTGGAACTTTGGGTCTAAATGGATATCATATGACCTCCATCTGAAGAAGAATAGACTAAGCAAGTTACATTAGCTAGTATATCACTGAAAATTGTGTGCAATGTTGTGTGGGGCATGATAGTTTAGTGGTTAGAGCACCAGATTCCGAAGCAGTTGTGTCCAGATTCGAGTCGTGTACGCGACAAATTCTGGCCAGTATTTGATGAGTTCCCAGTAAGGACGAAACCGATCTACTGGACGAATTGCCTTTTCTTCACTATGCAATTCTTTGTTTATACTGACATATGTAAATAATTAATGGATCAGGTGTTTATATCAAGACCGCAACCTTGATTATAATAATTGTTATCACCACCCGCGCAACCAATGTTCGTTTATTTTATAAATGTTCATTTCAATCCCAATTCCCCATGTAGTGTGGTGTCCGTTCAGTAATGACAGATTGGGGATGGCTATTTGGAACTTTGGGTTTAAATGGATGCCATATGAGCTCCACCTAAAGTAAAACAGACTAACCAAGTTACATTAGTTAGTATATAACTGAAAATTGTGTGCAGTATAATGTGCGGCAGGATGGCTCAGTGATTAGAGGACCAGATTCCGAAGCAGACGTGCCCAGGTTCGATTCCTGCCCGCGGCAAATTCTGGCCAGTATTTGAGGAGTTCCCAATAAGGACGAAACCGGTCTACTGGATGAATTGCCTTTTCTACACTATGCAATTCTTTGTTTATACTGACATATGACTAATAACAATAATAATAAATTTAAATAGAATATGAGTAATTTGGCTCTCAAGCCAAATTAATAACGTAAACTGAAAAAACTCTAAGGTCAATTCTTCTTTGTAATTAATTAATTACTAGGACAATTGGATTTTTACAGTTTACATATTAGTCATTCCTTTGTCCATTTTCTGTGACAAACAAATCTTTAAGGTCAGGTCAGAAAAATTGTAAACGAATCTAATTTGTACGCTCTGCATAGAACACTTTATGCCTGTCTGAGTATATCTCTGTTCCTTGGTTGTTAGTTTATGCATCGTTGAGTAATTTGTTAACGGAATGTTCAGGTGAGCAGTGTCTTCTCAATATAAGTCTATGGGATTTTTATGCTATTTATTCTTAATTTTTATGAAAAACATAAGACTGATCAGTAGGAAAATATAAAGCACACCCGGCCAGATCAGTCTGAAGCACAGGGCCGAGTTTGAAGTCTGTAAAATTAAAGTTCTATGAGTATTTAGAGTTGATAATCTTACTCTCAGAATAATAACAATAAGTAGAATGTATATTTCCTAAAGAAAATGTGAGTGGTGCTTGCAGTAGCCGAACTCGGCCCTCAGTTGCTACCCAGGGTAGCTGCTAGGATAATCGGAGTGATTCCTAGAGTGTTGCAATGAGGTTGTTTAGTTAATTGGAGTGGTTTTTAGGGTCCCTAGTATGGGAGTTAGGGTTGTTGCTAGGGTAATCATTGTGATTGCTAGGGCCCCAGGGGTACAAATTACACGTCACTGTGGAGTATGTTTTCGCACAGCATGAAAGCTGCTCCAAATGGGGCGATTAACATGTTTCTACGACACTCTCTCTCGGAGCTATGATCCGTCGAAGTTGGCCGCTATACATTGTCTACGGGATTTTTGGGGCGATTTGTCGTTCACTGTGCGAACGTTGTACGTCCGATCGCTTATATAAGTCATAGCATATCTCTCCGCACAATTTGATGACTCTTTTGTGGGTCTGTAACAAAAACTGCGGGACAAGTTATGCGCCAAAATTTGTACGGAAGAAAAATAAGAATTATAACAAATATGGTGCATAGTAATAGTGTGCTTTGCCTTCAGCAAGCACCACTAATAATAACAAATAAATAATTTGATTGAAACAGTTTTCCTTCTATTATAAAGAAATTCATATTCATTTAATTGCTACAGTCGATTAACAGTATGCGTATGTGCCTACGTTTTTAAATAATAAGCAAAATTTTAAACTTAATCACAAAATTGTTGATAAGAATTCAAAATAGCATATGATATATAATGCATTCCGTCCTCTAGGCTGTTTTCATAGAATCTTAAAATGTAGAAAAGTCAACTCATCCCGCATTTTTTTAAATCTGAATTTTGACTAAAACAGATAATTTCCCAGTAGTTTCTTTCTTATTGTACTTCAGACTCATAGTTGTGTGTTACATTACAGCTATTGTTTTCACATTCCAACTTAATACAGATTCCGGTTATACCATCATTTTACGCTCATCCTTCCTCTTGTCCACTTTTATGTGCTTCAATTAAGGATTCAATTTTCTGATTACACGTTTGATTTTATAACTCATTGATTTGAAAGCTTTTTTGCGTCTTCCAACCCAACTTTACCCATTGAGATCATTCTAGTAATAGAGAACTTCAAATATTTCGAATAAATAATAAATCTGACCAAGTTACATTAGTTAGTATATAACTGAAAATTGTGTGCAGGATGGCTCAGTGGTTAGAGCACCAGATTCTGAAGCAGACGTGCGCAAGTTCGAGTCCTGTCCGCGGCAAATCCTGGCCGGTATATGATGAGTTCCCAGTAAGGACGAAAGCGGTCTACTGGATGAATTGCCTTTTCTGTACTATACAATTCTTAGTTTATTCTGACATATGAAAGACCACAACCTTGATTATAATAATTGTTATCACCTCCCGCGAAACCAATTTTCTTTTAATTATATAAATTTTCATTTCAATACCACTTCCCCATGTAGTGTGGTGTCTGTCCGGTAATGACAGATTGTGGATGGTTAGTTGGAACTTTGGGTCTAAATGGATGGCATATGAGCTCCACCTAAAGGAAAAGTAAACTTACCAGGTTACATTAATTAGCATATAACTGAAAATTGTGTGTAGTGTTCTCTGTGGCAGGATGGCTTAATGGTAAGAGCACCAGGTTCCGAAGCAGACGTACCCAGTTTCGAGTCCTGTCCGCGGCAAATTCTGGCCAGTATATCATAAGTTCCCCATATGGACGAAACCGGTCTATTGGATGAATTGCCTTTTCTACACCATACAATTCTTAGTTTATTCTGACATATGTAAGTAATTAATGGGCCAGGTGCTTATATCAAGACCGCTACCTTGATTTTATTAATTATTATCACCACAATGTTCGTTTAATTATTTATATGTTCATTTCAATTCCAATTCCCCATGTAGTGTGGTGTCTGTTCAGATTGGGAATGATTAATTGGAACTTTGGATCTAAATAGATGTCATATGGCCTCCCCCGAAAGAAAAATAGACTAACCAAGTTACATTAATTATTATATAACTGAAAATTGTGTGCAGTGTAATGTGCGGCGGAATGGCACAATAGTTAGAGCACCAGATTCCGAAGCAGACGTGCGCAGGTACGAGTCCTGTCTGCGGCAAATTCTGGCCAGTACATGATGGGTTCCCAATAAGTATGAAACCAGTCTACTGGATGATTTGCCTTTTCTACACCATACAATTCTCAGTTTATACTGACATATGACGAATAACAATAATAATAAATTTATAAAGAATATGAGTAATTTGGCTCTCAAGCCAAATTAATAACGTAAACCGAAAATACTCTAAGTTCAATTCTTCTTTGTAATTAATTAAGTACTAGGACAATTGGATTTTTACAGTTTACATATTAGTCATTCCTTTGTCCATTTTCTGTGACAAACAAATCTTTAAGATCAGGTCAGAAAAATTGTAAACGAATCATTTTTGTACGCTATGCATAGAACACTTTATGCCTGTCTGAGTATAGCTCTGTTCCTAGGTTGTTAGTTTATGCATCATTAAGTAATTTGTTAACGGAATGTTCAGGTGAGCAATGTCTTCTCAATATAAGTCTATGGAATTTTTATGCTAATTATTCTTAATTTTTATGAGAAACATAAGACTGATCAGTAGGAAAATATAAAGAACACCCGGCCAGATCATTTTGAAGCGCAGGGCCGAGTTTGAAGTCTGTAAAATTAAAGTTCTATGAGTATTTAGAGTTGATAATCTTACTCTCAGAATAATAACAATAAGTAGAATGTATACTTCCTAAAGAAAATGTGAGTGGTGCTTGCAGTAGCCGAACTCGGCCCTCAGTTGCTATCCAGGGTAGCTGCTAGGATAATCGGAGTGATTCCTAGAGTGTTTCAATGAGGTTGTTAAGTTACTTGGAGTGGTTTTTAGGGTCCCTGGTATGGGAGTTAGGGTTGTTGCTAGGGTAATCAGTGTGACTGCTAGGGCCCGAGGGGTACAAATTACACCCCACTGTGGAGTATGTTATCGCACAGCATGGAAGCTTCTCCAAATGGGTCGATTAACATGTTTCTGCCACACTCTCTCTCGGGGCTATGATCCGTCGAAGTAGGCCGCTATACATTGACTACGGGAGTTTTGGGGCGATTTGTCGTTCGGTGTGCAAACGTCGTACGTCCGATCGCTTATATAAGTCATAGCATATCTCTCCGCACAATTTGAAGACTCTTTTTTGGGTCTGTATCAAAAACTGCGGGATAAGTTATGCGCCAAAATTTGTACGGAAAAAATGAAAATAATAACAAACATGGTGCATAGTAATAGTGTGCTTTGCCTTCAGCAAGCACCACTAATAATAACAAATAAATAATTTGATTGAAACAGTTTTCCTCCTATTATAAAGAAATTCAAATTCATTTAATTGCTACAGTCGATTAACAGTATGCGTATGTGCCTACGTTTTGAAATAATAAGCAAAATTTTAAACTTAGTCACAAAACTGTTGATAAGAATTCAAAATAGCATATACTTTATTATGCATTCCTTCCTCTAGGCGGTTTTCACAGAATCTTAAAATGTGGAAACGTAAATTCATCCCGTAATTTTTTAAATCTGAATTTTGACTAAAACATAATTTTCCAGTAGTTTCTTTCTTATTGTACTTCAGACTGTTAGTTGTGCGTAACATTACAGCTATTGTTTTCACATTCCAACTTAATACATATTCCGGTAATACCATCATTTTACGCTCATCCTTCCCCTTTTTCACTTTTATGTGCTTCAATTAAGGACTCAAATTTCTGATTACACGATTGATTTTATAACTCATTGATTTGAACTCTGTTTTGCGTCTTTCAACCTAACTTTACCCATTGAGATCATTCTAGTAATAGAGCATTTCAAATATTTCGAATAAATAATTAATCTGACCAAGTTACATTAGTTAGTATATAACTGAAACTTGTGTGCAGTGTAGTGTGCGACAGGATGGCTCAGTGGTTAGAGCATCAGATTCTGAAGCAGACGTGCGCAGGTTCGAGTCCTGTCCGCCGCAAATTCTGGCCAGTATATGATGACTTCCCAATTAGGACGAAACCGGTCTACTGGATGAATTGCCTTTTTTACACTATACAATTCTTAGTTTATACTGACATATGTAAGTAATTAATGGGTCAGGTGTTTATATCAAGACCGCAACCTTGATTATAATAACTATTATCACCGCCCGCGCAACCAATGTTCATTTCAATTTCACTTCTCCATGTAGTGTGGTGTCTGTTCAGATTGGGGATGGTTAGTTGGAAATTTGGGTCTAAATGGATGTCATATGACCTCCACCTGAGGAAGAATAGACTAATCAAGTTACATTAACTAGTATATAACTGAAAATTGTGTGCAATGTTGTATGCGTCATGATAGTTCAGTGGTTAGAGCAACAGATTCCGAAGCAGTTGTGCTCAGATTCGAGTCGTGTTCGCGACAAATTCTAGCCAGTACATGATGAGTTCCCAGTAAGGACGAAAGCGGTCTACTGGATGAATTGCCTTTTCTATACTATACAATTCTTAGTTTATTCTGACATATGAAAGACCACAAACTTGATTATAATAATTGTTATCACCTCCCGCGAAACCAATTTTCTTTTAATTATATAAATTTTCATTTCAATACCACTTCCCCGTGTAGTGTGGTGTCTGTCCGGTAATGACAGATTGTGGATGATTAGTTGGAACTTTGGGTCTAAATGGATGGCATATGAGCTCCACCTAAAGGAAAAGTAAACTTACCAGGTTACATTAATTAGCATATAACAAAAAAATTGTGTGTAGTGTTCTCTGTGGCAGGATGGATTAATGGTAAGAGCACCAGGTTCCGAAGCAGACGTACCCAGTTTCGAGTCCTGTCCGCGGCAAATTCTGGCCAGTATATCATAAGTTCCCCATATGGACGAAACCGGTCTATTGGATGAATTGCCTTTTCTACACCATACAATTCTTAGTTTATTCTGACATATGTAAGTAATTAATGGGCCAGGTGCTTATATCAAGACCGCTACCTTGATTTTATTAATTATTATCACCACACGCGCAACCAATGTTCGTTTAATTATTTATATGTTCATTTCAATTCCAATTCCCCATGTAGTGTGGTGTCTGTTCAGATTGGGAATGATTAGTTGGAACTTTGGATCTAAATGAATGTCATATGGCCTCCACCTAAAGAAAAATAGACTAACCAAGTTACATTAATTATTATATAACTGAAAATTGTGTGCAGTGTAATGTGCGGCGGAATGGCACAATAGTTAGAGCACCAGATTCCGAAGCAGACGTGCGAGGTACGAGTCCTGTCTGCGGCAAATTCTGGCCAGTACATGATGGTTTCCCAATAAGTATGAAACCAGTCTACTGGATGATTTGCCTTTTCTACACCATACAATTCTCAGTTTATACTGACATATGACGAATAACAATAATAATAAATTTATAAAGAATATGAGTAATTTGGCTCTCAAGCCAAATTAATAACGTAAACCGAAAATACACTAAGTTCAATTCTTCTTTGTAATTAATTAAGTACTAGGAGAATTGGATTTTTACAGTTTACATATTAGTCATTCCTTTGTCCATTTTCTGTGACAAACAAATCTTTAAGATCAGGTCAGAAAAATTGTAAACGAATCATTTTTGTACGCTATGCATAGAACACTTTATGCCTGTCTGAGTATAGCTCTGTTCCTAGGTTGTTAGTTTATGCATCATTAAGTAATTTGTTAACGGAATGTTCAGGTGAGCAATGTCTTCTCAATATAAGTCTATGGAATTTTTATGCTAATTATTCTTAATTTTTATGAGAAACATAAGACTGATCAGTAGGAAAATATAAAGAACACCCGGCCAGATCATTTTGAAGCGCAGGGCCGAGTTTGAAGTCTGTAAAATTAAAGTTCTATGAGTATTTAGAGTTGATAATCTTACTCTCAGAATAATAACAATAAGTAGAATGTATACTTCCTAAAGAAAATGTGAGTGGTGCTTGCAGTAGCCGAACTCGGCCCTCAGTTGCTATCCAGGGTAGCTGCTAGGATAATCGGAGTGATTCCTAGAGTGTTTCAATGAGGTTGTTAAGTTACTTGGAGTGGTTTTTAGGGTCCCTGGTATGGGAGTTAGGGTTGTTGCTAGGGTAATCAGTGTGACTGCTAGGGCCCGAGGGGTACAAATTACACCCCACTGTGGAGTATGTTATCGCACAGCATGGAAGCTTCTCCAAATGGGTCGATTAACATGTTTCTGCCACACTCTCTCTCGGGGCTATGATCCGTCGAAGTAGGCCGCTATACATTGACTACGGGAGTTTTGGGGCGATTTGTCGTTCGGTGTGCAAACGTCGTACGTCCGATCGCTTATATAAGTCATAGCATATCTCTCCGCACAATTTGAAGACTCTTTTTTGGGTCTGTATCAAAAACTGCGGGATAAGTTATGCGCCAAAATTTGTACGGAAAAAATGAAAATAATAACAAACATGGTGCATAGTAATAGTGTGCTTTGCCTTCAGCAAGCACCACTAATAATAACAAATAAATAATTTGATTGAAACAGTTTTCCTCCTATTATAAAGAAATTCATATTCATTTAATTGCTACAGTCGATTAACAGTATGCGTATGTGCCTACGTTTTTAAATAATAAGCAAAATTTTAAACTTAGTCACAAAACTGTTGATAAGAATTCAAAATAGCATATGCTATATTATGCATTCCTTCCTCTAGGCGGTTTTCACAGAATCTTAAAATGTGGAAACGTCAATTCATCCCGTAATTTTTAAAATCTGAATTTTGACTAAAACAGATAATTTTCCAGTAGTTTCTTTCTTATTGTACTTCAGACTGATAGTTGTGCGTAACATTACAGCTATTGTTTTCACATTCCAACTTAATACATATTCCGGTAATACCATCATTTTACGCTCATCCTTCCTCTTTTCCACTTTTATGTGCTTCAATTAAGGACTCAAATTTCTGATTACACGATTGATTTTATAACTCATTGATTTGAACGCTGTTTTGCGTCTTTCAACCTAACTTTACCCATTGAGATCATTCTAGTAATAGAGCATTTCAAATATTTCGAATAAATAATTAATCTGACCAAGTTACATTAGTTAGTATATAACTGAAACTTGTGTGCAGTGTAGTGTGCGACAGGATGGCTCAGTGGTTAGAGCATCAGATTCTGAAGCAGACGTGCGCAGGTTCGAGTCCTGTCCGCCGCAAATTCTGGCCAGTATATGATGACTTCCCAATTAGGACGAAACCGGTCTACTGGATGAATTGCCTTTTTTACACTATACAATTCTTAGTTTATACTGACATATGTAAGTAATTAATGGGTCAGGTGTTTATATCAAGACCGCAACCTTGATTATAATAACTATTATCACCGCCCGCGCAACCAATGTTCATTTCAATTTCACTTCTCCATGTAGTGTGGTGTCTGTTCAGATTGGGGATGGTTAGTTGGAAATTTGGGTCTAAATGGATGTCATATGACCTCCACCTGAGGAAGAATAGACTAATCAAGTTACATTAACTAGTATATAACTGAAAATTGTGTGCAATGTTGTATGCGTCATGATAGTTCAGTGGTTAGAGCAACAGATTCCGAAGCAGTTGTGCCCAGATTCCAGTCGTGTTCGCGACAAATTCTAGCCAGTACATGATGAGTTCCCAGTAAGGACGAAAGCGGTCTACTGGATGAATTGCCTTTTCTATACTATACAATTCTTAGTTTATTCTGACATATGAAAGACCACAACCTTGATTATAATAATTGTTATCACCTCCCGCGAAACCAATTTTCTTTTAATTATATAAATTTTCATTTCAATACCACTTCCCCGTGTAGTGTGGTGTCTGTCCGGTAATGACAGATTGTGGATGATTAGTTGGAACTTTGGGTCTAAATGGATGGCATATGAGCTCCACCTAAAGGAAAA
>JAQBSW010004148.1:0-72863 GCA_029291075.1 Eudiplozoon nipponicum
CAATCAACAACAACGTGTTCATTCTTATAACTTACGAAGTGGAAATGTTTAAATACTATGTTTTCTCAATCCTCTTTGAATTGTTACTATAACAGTCTTGTTCCGACTCTGACGCTACGCTACAAATCGCAGTGGAGGAGAATGATATGTTTGTTTATTTGTACACACATTTATATTAAAACCGTTCGTATACTAACATGTTTTGTTTTGTCTTTTAGCATGTATATCTGCATTATATGATGAATAAAGCCTAATATTTTAGGCAACTCTTTCTTCTGACTTGTCTAATCATTCTGCCCGTTTGCTGTGCTTGTTACTGTGATTCAGAACATTGTCCAAGTTATTGATAGAGCTCCCAAGATATGTAAACCTGTCAGCTATGCCTAGATCTTCATTCTGCAATCGCAGCGTTGGAGTGAGTGGTGGGCGATCCTTTAACAGTATTTTACATTTAGATTATGCGAATTTCATATCGAATTACGGAACGTCTGCTTATCTATTCAAGGTGGCTTGGGCAGCATCCCGATTGACGAATAATAGTACTATATCGTCCGCATAGTCAGGATCAACTAGTTTATCACCAGGGATGACTTCAACACCTGCACCCTGAAAGTGTGGAAGAGTATTGTTCATAATAGTATCGATTACAAAATTAAACAAAAAGGGGGAAGTGGACAAACTTGATGAACACTACTGTAACGTTATGCGTTAATTCGTTGTAGATCTTAACGCGACCCGAAGTATTTGTGTATAGACCGCGTATAATATTAAAAAAATTTGTGGGCACACCGCTTTTCGACAAAATATTGAATAAAACATTGCGATCCACCAAATCAAACGCACCATTAAGGCCTAGAAAGATGGCTATTGTGGAACGGTGATATAAATGTTCCTGTTCAAGAACTTGCCTTAACGTAAAAATATTATCTATAAAACCTCATCCTGCGCGGAATCCGGCCTGTAATTCTCTTGTATGTGATTCACGTGAAGCACTGAGCAAATAACCTTGATACGACCGGAGTCAAACTTATACCAAGATGGTTATCACGCGAATTACGATTGCCTTCTTTGAAGATAGGAATGATGGTCGACTCATTGTAATCAAGTGGTACGGTTTCCTCATTTTATATAGTATGAAAATGTTTGGTCAACGCTCCTATAATTATATCGCCACCATCCTTAATCCTTGAAGAAAATCATCGGGACCTGTGGCGTTTAAGAGATAGGATTGCATCGCGTGCTGCTAACTGTGATATTTCGTCGAGACTAAAATTCCACACTGTTGATGTAGACGTGTTTTCGACAATCGGAACTGACGCGAGTGCCCAAAAAATTGATCTTTAAAGTGTTCAGCCCACCTATCAAGACGACTTATTTTATCGGATATTAAATGGTTGCTACTATAATTTATAGTTTCACTAACTTTTAATTTTCTCGTACCTGTTGGGCGAATAAGTTGAAACAAACAGCGACTATTAACTAACGCGGATGCTTCTTCCAATTCTTCAGCCTGTCCGGTCCAAAATTTTTCGAAATCGACCTTTAGACTGTGCTGTTGGCGTGTTATATTGCGACGAATATTATAATGAATCGAGCCAGGCGGAATTTGGCGCCTCGTTTCGAGTATCCCCATAGATTTTACAGAGAGCCAATGACTATGTCTACGGGGGCCTTCAATGCTACATACAGTAGTACCTGCATTGTGCGTAGTTGAACTTATATTGGACCAAATAAATTAGGATTTTCGACACCCAGACCAGTTAGATTAGGCTCTCGAAAGTCCCCATATTTTTGTCGAAGGACAGTTGTTCGAGTTTGCCTACATCAATTTGCAGTATAAAAGTCATTCTCAAATCCTTTCGGATCAGAAATGCTGAGGAAATGGATAAGCGTTCGCTTCAGGTAATACTCACTGTTTGTTCCAACTTATTCGCGCAATAGTAACACTCATTTAATAACCGATAAAATGAGTATTCTTGATAAGTGAGCCGAACACGTTAATGATCAACTTTCTTGGGCACCTGCGTCAGTTCAGATTTCCGAATACATGCCTGTATCAATGGTTTGGAATGGTAATCTTGTCAAACCATCAGAGTTAGAAATACGGGATGCAATCCAATCTGTTAAACGTCGCAAAGGGATTATTTAAAGATGGTGGCGACGGCGTTGACCACTAATTCGTACTATATAGGATGAGACTGTACCTTTTGATTAGAATGAGTTGACCATCATTCTAATCTTCAAAAAAGGCAATCGAAATTCGTGTGATAACCATCGTGGTGTAAGTTTGACTCCAGTCGTGTCTAGGTTATTTGCTTTGATTATCCTGTGAATCACATATACAAGAGAAGAACAGGCCGGATTCCACTCAGGACGAGGTTGTATAGATAATATTTTCACGTCAAAGCAAGTTCTTGAACAGAGACATTTATTTCACCGTCTCATAACAGCCGTCCTTCTAAATCTCAAGGGTTGCATTTTACCCGGTGGATCTCGATGTTTTATTCCATATTCCGTCGAAAAGTGATTCGCGCAAAATTTGTTAATATAATACGCGCTCTCTACTCAAATAACTCTGGTCGCGTTAATGTCTACAATGAATTAATGCACAACTTTACAACCAGCAGAGGTTTAATTGTGTAATCGATGCCATTATGAACAACACTCTTCCACACATTCAGGGTGGAGATGTGTAAAAACTGACGGACGGTAAACTAGTTGATCTTGACTATGCAGACGATAACGTTCTACTATACGACAATCGAGATTCTTCTCAAGCCACCTTGAGTAGATCAGCAGACGTTCCGTATTTCGATATGAAATTCGCATTCTACAAACTTAACATACTTTTACAGGATCACCCACCACTCGCTTCAAATCTGCGAATATTAAACTCTTCCTAAAAGGTCGTGTTTACCATGCATATGCAAACGCTGTTTCCTATACGCTAGTGAGACTGAGCCCCTTAGAGTTGATGATTTTACACGCTTACTGACATTGGACCATAGTTGTTTGAGAAACATAGCACGTATTGGTTACCATCAACGAATAACCAACGTCGATTTCAGTAGAAGTATGTTTGGATCTTCCAATAAGTGCACCTCGTTTAAAAAACAAAAAATACTCCACAAACTTGGTTGGCTCGTTTAATTTTTGTGTATGCCCTTAATTACATAGCCCAGTAGAGTTCATTCAGCGCCAAAATGGCGTAATATAAAAGACACAATCAGTTGAAATCACGTATATCCAAATTGGGTAGTATAGGACACGCTCGTCTGTCAGGATGGGTCCGTGCGCATAATATTTCTCGATTAGAAACCCTGATTCGATATGGCATCTAATCGAGCTCAGTGGCGATTTGATGCTCGTTCTCGCCCTCTAACATTCTTATATTCGCGAAATTGATGGCACAAAATCCCGCACAGGGCATTAATATCCTGACATTTATAGTTGATTTTATCCTAGTCAATTGAAAGTTATTTTTAATCGAGAAGAACTGACAAGGAATCGCAGAAGGAAATTTTATCATACAAACTTTACTTGCCCCATTATTATCATGATCGATAAACAATCTTAACTAGTCATTATGCCACTCAACTACACATGCCATACTTTTAAATTGTATTTTAATCTATGCAATAGCCGGGCCCGACGGTCTTTGTTTAAAAATAAAAATTAATTATTATTTAAAATAATAAAATTGGTAAATTATAATTTCTTAGACTTTAAGAATATGCTATATACTGATTGGAAAACTAAGCAAATTCAAACATGCTTTTCATGATGACGAATTTAAAAATGTTACTTCATTAATTGTCTACATATAAGATCGATGCATAAATTAAAAGAAAAGTATTTAACTAACCACAGCGTTACTCTCTCCTAGAAGTTGTAAATTATTACTGTAAACTCGCGCACAGGACCTTGAACTGCCGATATCCACGGCAAGAATATGTCTTTGCATTTTATACACCGATGTGTTTCTTTATATGTCCATTGCGGTCTACGAAAATATAACAAAGTAAAAGCGTCCTGTAATGATTAAAAAATTGAAATTTCTCGCAGAAGAAAAATAAAGATTTAGCACTTTATTAAAACAATCGCGAATAATATACAATGTATGTATGATGCTACAATTTAGCGCATAAATATTGAGCTATTATACTATCTAATTTCAACAGGATGTTATTTCATTTTAGCCAATGACAAACGATTTAATTCACGTAATTGGGCGCTTTGAATTTCACAAACAATTTTCAGTTCATTAATGTCATTCATGAGATCATTGAGATTATTTTGTAGTTTTAACTCTTTATCGTATTCCTTTTTAAGAGTTCGGCGGTATTCAAATAATAAAAGCATTGCAGCAACTAAAAACATAAATCCTTCTCCAATCATCTCTGCGCCTAAATCTATTGCCACATCGTCATTCAGTTTATTCACTTCCTTTGGCGAGGCCAGGCCAAGGATTCGCATTTTCAGTTTTGTCTCGTATAAATGGTACACTAAAATGAATAAGCAGCTACTTACATTGTGCGGGAGGCATACATATATAATTTTTGAAAAATGCACTATTCCTTGCTTTCTTTTTCAACTGATTAGCGATAGGCTTGCTAATTTGTTTAAGAGCAAGAGATGCAAGTTTTATCACAGGGAACGCACCAACCATCTTTTAAGCAGCTAAATGTCACTTCCGTAGCATAGGTCATGAGTTACTAAATAAAAATACAGACATTATTTTCCGCGATGGACAGTTTATTGCTTATTAAAAGATAAAAGCATACCGATGTAAATTGTAAGCGTTTAAATTTGGAGGTATTAATTACAAATAGTAAAACAACTATTTATTGCATTATTTAAAATTTCAAAAGAATAAACGATATTTTATTTTTAAAAATTATTCTTAATTTTTAGTATATATATACATATTATTTTTATATATTAATTTTGATATTTCTTACATCATTTACGTTGATTTTGATTGGTTGAATTTTATTATAGTCTTTTATATACTATACTGATTTACATAATAGAATTTCAGTTACCGTAACGGTACAGGGGCTTAGCAGCATCTTATATGTTTAGCTCCTCAAATGCTTTTGGAACTATATTTGGTAAAATTTGCAAGTAGCTACTAAATAAGGATATTACTCCTACTTTATGTGATGCCGAAATTACAGGCTTTAGATTTGGTAAATGCCACTGATCAATTTATGAGCCACTGTTTGCTACATGGTCGAAAATTTGTAAATTGTGATGATTTAACTGTGGGGCGAAATCTGATATTGGAATTAAATGGAAGAAAACCAATAAAAGCAATTATTCCCAGTGAGAAGATTACAGGATCTCTAAAAAATAAACTGTACTGGTAAGTTGAATACAATAAACGGGTCGTACACGCCTTCATTAACCAACACCACTCCACTTAGTATACATAGCATGACAATAAAGTGAGCCAAAGTAATACAATGTATCTTTTTGAAATTAGGCATAAAATTATGGACTTACACTATACAGTTTGATATGTAAATTACTTACTCAAGTTTTTATTAGCTAAGTGTAAAAACTGATGTACAAATTAGTTCGGCTTTCATATCTATTTTCTACAGAATCTATAATACAATTGCATTTACCAAATGATGCAGTTCTAATTTATATCATCATTTTAACAGACTTATTTTCATTCCTTTTAAAAAACATATAAACTTAGGGTGTTTGTATATTTATTGCCTAGTCATCATCATACATTTGTATACAAAACGGTTTATAACTACGTATCTACATTAACAAGTAATAATTTGTTGAGTTCGCGTAATTTTAAAATATCAATAAAGTGTTTTCATCCATAACCACTTTGTAGACTATTAAATAAGCATACTCCTAAATAAATAATTAATTTGATATATCTTGGAAATCGAAATATTTGTTTCCTTGATTACTTAAAATATAAGAAGATATAATTAATCAATTTCGAATTATAAATAATAAATAATAAATAATAATAATACATTTATTTGGCATCAAAGGCCAACTGGCCCGACCATTGAAAAACAAATCAAGGGTAGGATATGTGGAGGTGAGTGGAATTGTGACTAGCAAAGTATTTGATGACTGGGGAGTTTTTGGTAGGTAAAAGATATAAAAGCGTCAATGATAGTTCAATCTGGTGGAGAAAAAAAATAAGTAGGAACAAAATTCCATTTGACTAGACAAGATCAATTGGAGAAAGTCCATGAATTGTTATAGCTTCTAGGTAAAAGTGAGTTCGAAAATATATATAATAAAGATGATAAAGGTGGCTGATCGTGGGCAGACATCGGTCGATAGAGTCCATTGTCGTGTAGATTAAGTTGATGGAGCATAGCATGGACGTGGATGGAATCAGCCGGATTGAAAACCAGCTTCTTGTACGTGTCGCAGGTATCCGTAGAACGAGGTTGTGATTGCAGGAAGGCCAGGGAAGGTCGATGTCCTGTTGGGTTATACTATATATTAAATAAGCAAATTTGATCAAATCCATAGATCGTTGTTCCTTTTCCAAATTGATGACACAATCTGTTTAAAAAATATTACGACGAAAGCTTTTTATCATTAAAAGACATATTATCAGAAGGTGCCACATAAACGGAACATTCTTTTATAAATACGACTTGCTTTGATAGCTGCATATATATATATATATATATATATATATATATATATATATATATATACTACTACTACTACTACTACTACTACTACTACTACTACTACTACTACTACTACTACTACTACTACTACTACTACTACTACTACTACTACTACTACTACTACTACTACTACTACTACTACTAATAATAATAATAATATAATAATAATAATAATATAATAATAATAATAATAATAATAATAATAATAATAATAATAATAATAATAATAATAATAATAATAATAATAATAATAATAATAATAATAATAATAATAATAATAATAATAATAATAATAATAATAATAATAATAATAATAATAATAAAGTATATCCAATTAAGAACGAAGTAGAATTTTAAATAATTTAAATATATATGTAGTCAAGCCATTTGGTATGTTGAGAAATTCTATTAATAATAATGATTTGTTGCCTTTGTTTCTACCTAATTACATAATCTATTACAAAATGTCGTTTTTTATACCTTATCGAAAAATTATGGATGGAAGTTAATGTAAATTCCTAATTAAAAGGATCCTATTTTGAAATTATATTTAGTTAGCAGTATTGGAAAATTGATATTAGTTACGATAAATAATGAAATGATTACTTTACTACCAGTAGTTTGTGGATGACCAAAAAATCTTAAGCTAATTAGTTTAAAAAATAATCCCAAGCTGACGACAATCTCATGAATGATTATTGCGAATAAAAGGAGTAAGGGAAATTGGTTTTATCGTGAAATAATACGGATGGTGAATTTATATGTGAGTTGGAGAAGTATTTTGGTAACTTAATATGTGATGTTCTAAAGGCAAGTCGTAAGGTTACGTTACCTAATCTTTTATAAAGTTAGGAATAGCAGTATATTATCGATTAAAAATGTTAATAAAATAAGGGATGGAATTTAAATCTAAGAACAAAATGATCATCAGTGAATATCGATCGATAACTTACTTCATTGGATTAAATTTCTTGGAAAGAAAACTTTTTATTTTTTTACCGAAATGTTAATTGGTGGAATAATACCTGCTGGTATCTCAAAATATTGGTACGGCCGTTGTCGAAAAATACAAACACAATTAGTACCAATTGTTAGAAATTATTCTCAATGATGTCTTAATTATTGAAGATAATTGATCGATTAATTCTAAATGGTATAGACTTTATTTCGCCAATAGAATTCTGTGAGTTCAGCATGATTTAAGGTAAGGATGCTCGACAATTACAAAGTTGAAATATATCATAAATAGTAATGAGTAAATGTGGGTGAGCCAATGGATTAGAACTCGGTTGGTTCTATTTTTGAAGTTATTATGAAAGCAATTATTTCTTTATAAGTTACTGGCTACTTTACTTTTATTAATATAAGGGAAGCACGGTTATTCAAGTCATGGTGTACTTATTTATGACAGATAGAATTCAACGTCATATTTTTGAACTTGCAGAACATGATCCTTAAATGTCAAATCTGCAACTTCTTTTAATTGATCACAGGAACATTGATTTCTCTAAGAACAATATAACAATGTACATTAACGACCTGAGATTATATTTAATCAATCATGGTTGAACGATTCATTAAAAAAAGTCTCGGCTATAAATTTGGCTATAAGATGGAATTCGATTGTATATATTTATTAATTATACTAAAATAAGTAATTTTCTATATCAACCTTCAGCAGGAAACCACCGGCTTAAACATGACACTCCAGTGTATGGCTTCTACTGAGAAACACAGAAAGAATAGTTGATTGCGCTAAAAAGGATGGGCATTAATAAAGAGAAACGAATTATTGATTGCTATACAACAAGATATATATATATATATATATATATATATATATATATATATATATATATATATATATATATATATATATATATACAACCTCAATTAGTTCGATTTAGGTTTAAGCAGCTGCAACTTGAAATCCCATCAAAATCCCATGTTCGAAGCTGTACATAAAATAGTTTTGAATACTTTTTGGTCCCATATCATATAGCATATATACTCATAGTATATTGTTTGCATTTAAAGTATTATTATGATTGAGGAGGTTTTGCTATTGTATAGAAATATTTAACTTTGGCAGGTAGACAGACGTTTTTATGAGTCCGATATTAAATGCTCCTGAAACTGGAGTGCAATCAGGAATATCTACGATACCTATACATATTCTGAAAAGGTTCACTTGAAATTCATTATCTTGTAACAAATATATAAGATTTATAGCCATTTATCAACCAGGTTAAGAGAAAGGTTTCCTGATGAGTTTACCTATAGATTTCTCAGTGATAAAATTGACAAAAATACGATCCCAATGCTCATTTAAATTTTGATTTCGATATTATATTTACATTTTTGAATAAAAGAACATTGTATTCTGCGGATCGATACAGAATTTCATATCAAGGAATGGTTATTTTAAATCGATTATATTTTGGTTTCTATTGAAATAATTAAACATTTTCCCTGATTTGTGAATGCACTATAATGTATTTTGTATATGATATTGAAATATTGGACAATCCATCGTACTTGAGAATGACTAACTTCTTATTGCTTTTATATGTCGTAATAAGAAATAATTTAATTGTTTTATTGCACACATATATAAGATAATTATTTTCGGTGCATTTCATAGATAATACTCTGTTTCATTTAATTTGATCAGATTTGATTTGTTTACATACAAATAAATTTTTATTCTAATCATATTATTCAATATTTTATTTATGAATTTAAAAAATGTGAACCGAGATGTTAAAATACCAGCTTTACCGCTAATTCAAAATTTATTTTCCCGATTGCTCTAAAAGTATATATTTCTTGAAGAATATTATAAAATTTATTTATACCGAGTCGTTAAGATATCAAGTAGAGCTTGGGTAACGTTTAAACTTAACAAGCCTTACAACGGAATTTAACTTGATTCATATTCACGATGCTCTAATTCATGATTATTTTTGGTGCGAACAACAATTAAATGTCAATAATCTAGATAGGAAAAACCAATGCACTGCACATGCAATGAGGCATATAGAAATAATAGTTCGTTTAGAAAAATGAGATGAGCGCTAATAAAGAGAAATTTATTATTGAAAGCTATATAGCTACATACATATGCGATTTAAATTAGGCCGGTATTTGAGTACATCGACAAAACTTGGAATCCAATAAAGTGCTTGGTTATATTTTTCGAAAATATTTTGAGGGAAAGTTGCTTGCATACTTTATTCATAAATTTACAACAGCAGCATTGTTTTTCTGGTTAACAGTATGAAATCGAGATTGATATAATTAGCAGGGTTCTAGCCTAATTCTAATATAGTCAACTTTTTATTTTATTATTTTCATAATTAGATCTGAATTTATTAAAGAGGATAAATTACACAATGTTTTCAAAATTATATCCGAGATCGATAAAAACCTGGGCAACTCTATGTATTAGCATTATATATTAATTATCTGAGTAGGCTTTAATGATTCAATAGGCGTTATTCATTACAGTGCTCATATTTTTGTGCTCAAACAGCATACAAAGAAATTCAATCGCTTTTCTTTTTAGAAACTGAACTGCGGAGAGTGGTGTAGTGTAGTAGACTTTTGCGAGATTTATCATTCCCTAAATTAGTTTGGTAGCGGCTGAGGAGATCCATGCACATGATTAATCCCCGGCTTTTTCCCGTTGTGTCATGAGAGAAGACTGATATGAAGGATCACACATGTGTTCTAAATGGTTTCGCATATGAAATCATAAGTAGTCCGAATTGACTGTGTTCTAGACGGCAATAAAATAAAATTTTAACACAAATGAATGTCTTAAACACCAGTCACAGTCAAACTAAATTGTCCGTTCTCTAGACGGCAAAAGTTAAAATAGTATTCACCAAGATGAATGTTTCATGCACAAGTCACAGTTAAACAAAATTGTCCATGCACTAGACGGTGGTAAAATGAACGCTATTTACAAATTTGCATGTCTTTCACACAAGCAATTATTCCTTCACAAATGTCTGAATTGAAATGAATATATGCAACCGATTGAAAATACATGATGATATGAACATAGTCACTGTTAAAAGTTGTCACTGAAATGAATTGATGAAATTCGCGTAAAGACTTCAATGACAAAGATTCACAAATAATTAGATCACTGTTTGCTATGTTTTTAACTTATGTCATTATAATAATCCATTATTCTCTGAAATTCGGATAGGCATAGTTAAATGTGAACAGTAAATCCCTCGCGTAAACTGCGAATAATCCAACTGAGCGAAATGAATCCACTGTGACACAATAATCCACCGCGTGTTCCATGCGTATCGCGCGCGGTTCTGTATATTTAATAAACAACTCTATTAATAGATGTATTATTTTGGTTCTCAGTGCTGTCCTTTTCGTTTCGGATTTGACCGCATTTTTCTTGTGCGGGACAATTGTTAGCACTCATAGGTCGGCAAAATCTTGAACCTTTTATCTTTTCAGATGATGTAATTTTTGGCCTCAGTTGATGGGTTCTCACTTGTCCCTTCTCCTTTAAGCCTTCAATTAGCTGATTTTCTGAAAGCGCTTTAGGATCAATGGCGGATCTTGATCCTAAAGCGCTTTCAGAAAATCAGCTAATTGAAGGCTTAAAGGAGAAGGGACAAGTGAGAACCCATCAAATAAAAGGTTCAAGATTTTGCCGACCTATGAGTGCTAACAATTGTCCCGCACAAGAAAAATGCGGTCAAATCCGAAACCCTATTAATTACAAATAAAATTGCAGTTCAAGAAATCTCAATTACAACTGCTTGAAAATAACAGAGATTGTTTCTAAAATCACAGTTAAGATAAATAGTGTGTAAGATCAGAGTTAGATTATTTGACCTTAAAGAGCACTGTATTTGTCAAAATCGAACATCGTTGGATTCTAACACGGAGGCGCGTGTTACAGTAGAATCTTCATCCATTGGCATTTAATAACATGCATTATGAAGATCAAGTGTTGTGTAAATTTCATCTCCCATAATGTTCCATAGAAAAATGCATTGATTTTGCATTGCGTATGTTTCCTCCTATTTTACAGGGTTTGGTAGCTGATATTTTTCACAAATCCTACACTGTCTCAGTTCATGCTTATGAAATATAACTTTTAAGGAAGCAAACTTAGAAATTGACCTCCCAAACATTCATGCTTTGAGTAATTACACGAATTCATCTATGGCAAGCAGTTGTTTATGATGCGCCAAAAGCTGAGCATTACATGAATTTGATAATGGTTAAAACAATTATATTTTCTGCTATATTCCTGTCTTTACTACATTAAGTTTAGCACTGAATTGTTGAAATACCGCGATGTGTTTTTCGGTAGCGGCAAGCAAAATAACTTCATCATATGTTTAAAAGTTCATGCTTGATCCAGAAGCATGGTATCTCTAATCCTATAGGCCTTCTCTTAGGATAGAAAACAAAATTGAACATTAAATACTCCATATCAATGATGTCGTTTTTTACAAAAATTCCCAGAAATTTCTTCGCAATGGAAAAATTCTGTCGAAAATTCCCGAACTCTTTGATTATTGTACAACTACTACTTGTAGCCCATAGCTCATAATCGAATGTGGAGAAATCTGTTTTCATCATATCTGATCTCGTTTTGCTGACTTTGCGTCTGTATAAATAAAAAATTTATCTGATCAATATGTCCCGAATGTGAATTCATTTTTATCTATTCTGAAAACCTAATCTAGATCTCTACTTGAATGAATATCACTACTTTTCCGACTGCTTGTGTGTTGCTATTTGTTATCAAAGTTCTATATCCGAATTCCGGGATTACCTCTATGTGCTCTTCTTGTAACATACTAGATTCTTAATGACGCTACCCGCAATTCAGTTCCTATAAGCCGAGTTCTCGGCATAAATCTGTGTTTTTTCTTTCTACGGAAGGCGTCCTATCTTTCCGTATGTTTCTCCTTAAATGCGAGAAGCGCCAGCCATCCCATTGGCACATTTCAATTCACTCTTATTTACTATATGCCACGCTCACTTGCAGGACCATCAATCACAGAATCATGAAAAAACATAATTAAATTCTGTCCTATTAGAGATTTTTAATTCTTACTGATCTAGTGTTGCGTTATTTTTATAGAATTAGATATTTTTTGATCTATTGGAAATACGATTTTTATATAATCAGCAAATTTGCAAACTCGACCATTAATGACGTTAATTTAACAATAATTGATTGCGCGGGTGGTGGTAACAATTATTTAAATCAAGCTTGCGAGCTTGAAGTAAACACCAATCCCATTGTATTTAACCAGTCGCCGAACAACATACACTACCGCCAACCGCAACGCACTGACGCGTTTCGACCTTCCATGATCATCATCAGAGTACGACCGCAAACTGACTATCGAGGATCAAATCGCATTGAATATATATCATATATGGCTCTCACCTCTAGCAGTCTTGCATACATTGAACTTGACTGGAAATGTCGGCAGCACAATTTCTATGTAGTCACGAACATTAACTGTTTGCAGCTTTCGCCACATATACATATATAAGCAATACAATTTAACAATAATTTATTGCGTGGGTGGTGCTAACAATTATTTAAATCAAGTTTGCGAGCTTGAAGTAAACACCAATACCATTGTATTTAACCAGTCGTCGAAAAACATTACAAAACTACAGCCAGCCGCAACGCACTGACGCGTTTCGACCTTCCAGTTAATGTTCGTGACTGCATAGAAATTGTGTAGCCGACATTTCCAGTCAAATTCAATGTATGCAAGACTACTAGAGGTGAGAGCCGCATATCTAAATTTGATTTCCATATATAGCCAATGCGGTTTGATCCTCGATAGTCAGTTTGCCGTCGTACTCTGATGATGATCATGGAAGGTCGAAACGCGTCAGTGCGTTGCAGCTGGCGGTAGTTTTGTTATGTTGTTTGACGACTGGTTAAATACAATGGGATTGGTGTTTACTTCAAGCTCGCAAACTTGATTTAAATAATTGTTACCACCACCCGCGCAATCAATTATTGTTAAATTGTATTGCTTATATATGTATATGTGGCGAAAGCTGCAAACAGTTAATGTTCGTGACTGCATAGAAATTGTGCAGCCGACATTTCCAGTCAAGTTCAATGTATGCGAGACTACTAGAGTTGAGAGCCGCATATCTAAATTTGATTTCCATATATATTCAATGAGGTTTGATCCTCGATAGTCAGTTTGCCGTCGTACTCTGATGATGATCATGGAAGGTCGAAACGCGTCAGTGCGTTGTGGCTGGCGGTAGTTTTGTTATGTTGTTCGACGACTGGTTAAATACAATGGGATTGGTGTTTACTTCAAGCTCGCAAACTTGATTTAAATAATTAATGACGTTAGTTTGTAAATGCGCAAATATTATTGCAAAAAACTGGTCCCAAGCTTGATCCTTGTGAACCACCATTTGTTGATTTTAGAGAATTTGATCTCCAATTATTTACTTGGATATTAATTTTTATAATAAATAAATAATACACAAGTAATTTAAAGATATTTGGAGCGATTTGCAATGATTTAATTGACATCATAAGAGCATCAAATGATATAGTGCAGGATGTTTTGCATTTATGTAGGTGCTATTTTGTGGGGTAGCGGTTTAGTTAGCGAAACTGAGATTCCTACATATGCCTGGTAGCTGACGTCGGAAGAAATGGGGTTCGTGGGCCGTGCTTATTATCAGTCTCTTAATTATTGCTGACGTCCGTCCCCTTCTTTCCAGTTTCGTTATGTGAGAAGGCTACGTCGAAGTATCACAAATGTATTATGGACAATGTTACAAAATTAATAAAAATTCGATGTTAGTCCAAATTGACCGTGCTCTAGACGACAACAAAATAAAATATTGTTAACACAAAGTTAATATCTAGGAAAAAAGCAGTCATTAATCACAATAATTAAATCCAGAAGGTCTTAGCAGTATAGTTACGAGTCACAGATAATCGATTAAGAACACACAAAAATATAAATCCTGGTTTTGTCAGTTAAAACACAGTAGTCCACTGCATGCTACCGGAGTATTACGCGCGAGTGTGTGTAATTTTTAAACAAAACTCTATTACTGACAAATAAAATTGCAGTTACAGAAATCTCAACTAAAGCTGCTTAAAACTAACAGAGATTGTTTCTAAAATAACAGTTAGGAGAAATATTATCTAAAATCAGTGTGGAAGTTAATTTAATTATTGAAAATCAATTAAGTCCTCATATAAAAATAAATCAAATTTATTTTTGGACATTTGATGTTACCGCTGGTTTCGTAAAACAATATTGTGTTTTTTTTTAAAAAAATTGTAAATTTTTTTGTAAGTTCTCTTGTTCATATTGTCAAAGATTTTGACTTGTCTTGTTGAAGGATAAAAGAGAGTTTTTTTATCTGAGTTGCTGGATTGCACAAGCGGAACACTGCGTGGTTCCATCTCCGATATCTTTGCTAATAAATTATAGTAATCCACTGTTATCTATTGTTCTTATTACACGCTGTTGAGAAGGATCTCAAATTTGCTTGAGGTAATTGACGTGGATATTTGTTTTTAAGGTCACCACCGTATCGTTCTGTAATCTGTGGATATCAGCGTATCCCGGTAAGCTTAATTGATATAATATATAAATTACAAGAAATTTAATCATAATATTATGGCTGGTTTATTAAATATTAAGGATACAGAGCAATTAGCAAGTGGACTTAAGGAATGTAGTTTAAAAGTTAGCTCAGAGGAACTTAAGTGTTCCAAACTAGATGATCATACCGCATATATCGATTTTCCGGGCCTGGCATCCCAGAGGCTCTCTTATGGTAGTGACCAAAGGGCCTCTACAAAAAATGGCGACCGCCTCAGGATCCTCTATGCAGAAAGATGCCATGTAGATGATTGCTATTGCCGCAATTCTATGGATAGCAATGTTAAGTTTAATATGTACAGACCAGACAACCATTCTGAATGGGTTGAAGAAGCAAAAATTTTATTTTAAACTAAAAAGGATGACCGACCCTATAGAAAGGTTTTCCTCGGCCTGGTGGTGTTTGCTTGAGCCTTTAAAAAACAATCTATTTAGACCCAGGGAAATTTGTTTCTGAGAACAAACCAGCAAATGCATTTGAGCTTCTAATCGAAAGAACTTTGTTGACGATATCAACCCGAGAGGACTGAACGGATGACTGACTTCTTACGCCAGGAAGAGATGGGAAATCTACTTCCATCTGAATTTTATGACAGACTTATTTCAAAATCCATCGGGCTTGATATATCTGAAGTTATAAACAGTATATTTGTAGCAGAATTGCCTGCTAGACTAAGAGCCACCTTGGATGTCTTTGATTCAATGGAACTAGAGTGGCCAAAGAGGCTCAAAGAGTTGAATAAAGTTTATCGTCAGAAGGAACCTAAGGTATATGCTGTAGCAGCAGATTCACACCAAGAGCAGCAACTCCGTCATATCTCAGAGAGACTCCTGACCGTAGAAAATATATTAAGTACCCTCCGCAGGGATGCAGGTTGGATAAAAAAACAATAGGGGAAGTTCCAACAGAGGTAGGATGATTTCTCGGTGTCAAAGTTTAAATTCCAAGCATTTGAGGGCGAATTGCGTGAGGTGTATACAAGGACAACGCGAGTTGTGCATTTCGCATCGTAAATAGGCCGAGTTTGGAAAGTGTCAGTAGGATGCACGTTTCCAGAAATTTAGGTGGTCCCCGATGGAAAGGGAAGTAGTCTAAGCTGCCGGAAAACTAGTGGAGCGCCGGCTAATAGGGCCGTAGGGGGTTGCGCACATAAGGCTCAAAGGTATGCATATTCAAGGCATACTAAAATCATCGAAGTTAGGATCGGAAGCTTCGATGGAAGAAACGCAGTAACACAGTCCATAAATCTGTTAGATTTCGACTGGAAGGTAATCTAAAGAGGTTGCTGATTATAGCAAAAATAAGTTCGTTACAACAAATGAACTTACTGGGTTAAACTTCTTAATAGACACAGGTGCGGAGGTGAGCATAGTTCGATCCGATGTGGTGGAAATTGATAGCCCACATTCGATTATCAACTATGGGCTACTAATAGGTCCAATTGAGGTTAAGGAGTTAAAGAATTGTTAGTGAAATTGGGGCAGAAGTCTACATTTACGTGGAAGTTTCTGGTCGCTGATATAAAGGATAACATCATTGGGATGGACTTTTTGATCCATTTAATCTCGCTTTAGATCCCAAATCTAGGACCATTGGACAAAGCACTGGGATAGTGGATTATGCTGAGACTGGGGCCTCAGTAGTTAGGTCAGTGTGAATACCCAGACCCATCGCCGCCGATGACTTGGTGGATGTCATCGAGAAACACCTGGCCGTGTTTCTACCATTCAATGCTAAGCGCAAGGGTTTAAAGACAGGCATAGAACACCAAATCGAGTGGGTGGAACCACTACCCTGTTCACCGAAGGCTCAACCGTTAGCTCAACATAAGTAGCAGGTTGCTATTGAAGAATTTAAGCGGTTGAGAGAATAATGAATTTGTAGGCTTTCAAATTCCAACTTTGCATCCCAAATAATGGTTGTTCCCAAACCTGAACCAGATCAATGGAGGGTTTGTGGTAATTATCGTCCAATGAACTCGGTAACGAAAGGTAATTCATATTCTCTACCGAACCAGAGTAATTTGCTCAGGGATATAATGGGGTATGAGGTATATACAACGTTAGATCTGCAGAAGGCGTATTATCAAGTACCTATGGAGGCAGAATCTATACCGCTCACAGAAGTGCGATTCCCTGGAGGAGGATCGCATGAATTCTTATGTATGCCTTTTGGTTTGAAGAATGAAAGTCAGACATTCCAGCGTTTGACGGAGGAAGTTCTTCAAGACCGTCCATTTGCTCGATTGTACATAGATGACATCATTATAAATAGTCAATCCAGGGAGGAAGACCGGGAGCACTTGGACGTCGTTTTGTCTAAGTTGGAACGTTATGGATTGGTAGTGAAGCCAGAAAGGAGCAAGATTGATTATTCTACCGTAAAATTTCTTTGACACACCATTTCCAAGGATGGAATCAAACCCTTGGAAGATAAGCTACAAGCAATCAAGTATGTGCCAGAACCCAGAAATGTACGTCAATTGCGTAGATTTTTGAGAATGATTAGCTACTATCGTCGTTTCATACCAGGTTTAGCTGGAATTTTGGGGTCGCTGACTCGACATTTAGTTCGTGAACGGAGCACGATCAAGAAGTCCCGGCCTATTAATTTTAGCCAAGACGACAAGGAAAAATTCCAAAGGGCCAAAGATCTGTTAAGCCAAATAAACACATTAGCACTTGTGGATTGGACTAAGCCATTTGAGCTGGTCACATATGCTCCTAATGTAGCCATATGGGCAGTGCTACATCAACGAGATAATGATTTAGTCAAGCCGATTGGATTCTATAGTCGGAAACTCCAAGATCGCGAGAAGCGATATGACACGCTTGGAAAGGAGTTACTAGCAGTTTATTCTGCAGTGTTGCATCAGTTTACGATATTAACTGATCATAAACCGTTTATAAGTATCCTTGGGAAAGCGAATAGGCTTAATTATTCTCAGCGGGTAAATTCACAAATGACACGACTAGCAGAATTTGATTTTACCATTAATCATTTCTCAGGAAAAGAGAATGTGGTGGCAAATACTCTCAGTAGACCAGACGTATCAGATGAAGATATGATCCGCTCGGTGTCACTCGTATGCTCTGTTGTATCTTCTAATGATTTTGTACAGCAATTGATGGAAGAACAAGGTCTTGATCCTTTAGTAGCTGTGTTGGTAAAGAATCCTACGTATACACGCAGGAAGATTGAAGATAAGTGGTAACTATGTAGAAATCTCCAGGAGCCAACCTAGAACCGTATGGTACCGTTAGAATTAAGGTATAAGGTAATTCAGCAGCTACATGAATCATTTCCATTAAGGCAACTATCAAGATGGTCACTGATAGGTATGTATGGCCAAAGATGTCGAAAGACATAAGAGCCTGGGTAAGGAAATGTGACCGGTGTCAAATTTGTAAAGTTAGGCGTCACACTAAAACTTCATTTAAAACGATTGGTATACTAGCATGTCGTTTCATGCATGTGCATACCGATATAGTACAAATGCCTGAGATTTCTGGCCAAAAGTATTTACTCACGATGGTCGATCGGTTCAGTCGTCAATTTGAGGTAGCAATCCTGAAGGACATGACAGCTCAAGAGGTCTTACTTATGTTCTTGCATAATTGGGTGTCGCGATATGGTGTACCGTTAAGGGTAACTACTGATCGTGGTAGTCAGTTTATGTCTGAACTGTTTATCAGATCATTGAATACAATGGGGATAGAAGTAAGATACACATGTGCTTATAATCCCAGAGCCAATGGGATGGTTGAGAGACTGCACAGGGAGCTGAAGGCTGCATTACGCTGCAATGGTGGATCTAGTTGGATACATGATTTGCCCATAGTTTTGTTGGCAATGCGAAACAGATACAGAGTTCAGTTAGGAACATCCATAGCAGAACTTGTTTATGGAGAGCCATTGAGGTTACCTAGAGATCTTCTAATAGAAGCTCCAAGTTGTCTCGATTGGGCCTCTAGTTCAGTAGATTGGTTTGTTGGAGCATTGAGAGATAAAATGAGTCGTTTAGCTCCAACCAAAACTAGAAGTCCAAAGTCTAAATGCTATGTATCTTCAGATTTAAAGCTGGCATCTCATGTATATTTAACTAACGAGAACAGACAGAATTGTCTGACTCCGTTCTATAATGGGCTATTTAAAGTTAATCATATGACTGATAAAAATCTATTTGTAGAAGTAAATGGCGCAGTAGAGTGTGTAGCAATGAATCGCTGTATTCCACAGTTTATATGGACGGAGGAGGAGACTGAGGAACAGCATCCATCGAAGAATCCAGAAGCTGAGGCGAAATTTAACTCAAAAGTGTGTGAGAAAAAGGAAGAGTCAACCAAATTTGAAAAAGAAGTAAAGATTAAAACCAAGACAACCTAGAATAAAGAACAATGCAATATGAAAATGAAATCTAGTGAATTACCTGCACAACTTGTTGAAACTCGTTATTGAAGAGTCATCAAGAAACCGAAGAAAGAAGACTACATAATGTATGGTTAAATATCTTAAACATGGGAGTGTATGTGGAGGTTAATTTAAATATTGGACATAAATTAACTCCTCATATAAAATTAAAACAAATTTTATTTTTGGAAATTTGATGTTATCGCTGGTTTTAAAAAAAAATATTGTAAATTTTTTTGCAAATTCTCTTGTTCATATTGTCGAAGATTTTGACTTGACTTGTTGAAGGTTAAAAGAGAGTTTTTTTATCTGAGAACCTGGATAGCAAAAGCGGAAGTGTCGTCTCTTCGCCGTCTGATAGGTCAACATTGTGGAACAGCTGGTAATTTGGATGTACTGCTTGCAATTTCTGAATTCTTATAGGTGTAGGACTCAGGTTGGAGGCACAGAATTCTGCAGGAAGGCTCAGGGAGTCTACCATTAAGTTTTTTGATCCTTTGATGTGAATGACTCCCTATTCATATTCGTGTATTCGTGTAGGTTGCGAGTTGACACGTCGTGAATATAAATACTCTTTATTTTCTCTGAGCATTGGGAGCAGAGGAAGGTGGTCGGTATAGATCTTGAATTTTCGGTCATCCAGATAGGTGTAGGATCGACCGGTAGATGGCGAGTAACTCTTTGCCTAATGTATCATATCGTGTCTCGCGAGGTTGTAGTTTTGCGAGAAGAACGCGATAAGTCGGTCTACGCCATTGATGGACTGTTGAAGTACTGCGCCTGTGGCAACGTCGGATGCGTCTGTGATCAATTCAAATGGTTGTGACCAATCAGGTGAATGAAGCATGGTTGCTTCGCACAAAGCCCTTTTGGCATCCTCGTAAGCCTGCATGTTGTCATCGTTGTGCTGAATCAGTTGAGATTTCTTGACAAAACGGCTTTCTGGAACGAGGTATTTGTGAAGAGGTGCCATAAACTTGGCAAGGCAAGGTACGAATCAAGAATAGTAGTTCATCTTGCCGGAGAACCGTCGTAACGCTCGAACGTTGGTTGGTAGATCTTGATTGGCTCAAACCTTAGCATGTAGAGGTGTCATGCCTTTCTGGGAAATTTAATGACCGAGGAATTCAATTGATGTTTGTGCAAAGACACATTTGTTGCCATGAAGCCTGAGGCCATAGTGTGCTAGGCGTGCGAGTAGAATTTCAATATGCTGTATATATCCGGACGTTGAGTTAGAGAATACCAGAATGTCGTCTAAGTAGGAAAATACAAATGGTAGCCGTCTAGTATTTCGACCATAACGCGTTGAAATGTTTGAGAAGCGTTCTTGAGACCGAAAGGCATATAATGGTATTCGTGTGTACCAATTTCGGTGAAACTGAGTGCAGTATACGAAATAGAGTCTATGTCCATGGGTACTTCATAGAAGGCGCGAGTCGTGTGTTTGAGCACTGATGACAGCAATTAATCGTCAGCAGTGCGTATCTCTCGTGTTTATGGAAGTATTGTGAGGTCGAAGTTTTCGAGGATATCACGTCCAATGACGTTTTCTTGTCATATTCGCAATGATGAAAGGATAAATGAAACATCGTTTTGAGTTGGAGAACGAGATTTTATGTACTCGTACCCCAAATATAGCTATACTGGAGCCATTGGCGCAGTAAATATTGTCAACACAAGTTAATACTAGGCACAAAAGCAAAGTCATAATAAACACAATAAATAAATCCAGAATGTCTTAGCAGAACAGTTACAGTTTATGGATAAACGATTGACAACACACAAATATATAAATCCTCGCTTTGAGCGTTATGACACAAATCCACTGCATGTTACCGTCGTATTACGCGCGGGTGTCTATCATTATTAAACAAACCCCTATTAATAAAAAATAAAATTGTAGTTCAAGAAATTCTTATTAAAACTGCTTGAAACTAACAGAGATTGTTTCTAAAATTACAGTTAAGAAAACCAGAATTCGTATATGTGACCCTAAGGAAAACCGGATCTAATGAATTAACTCTCGTTGGGTTGTAACGCGGAGCCGCGCGTTATAACAAATCGATATTCTAAGATAGTAGCTAAACCGTTGCCAAAAATAAGTGAGCCAACGTGCGCCATTGATTATAGACTAATCTCTATTATCCCTTTATTTTTGAAGATAATAGAACGACTGACACTAGATCATTTAGAATGTATGTTGCCGGGTGATTTTGATATAATTCGGCATGTCTTTACGAAAGATATATCGATAGTTACTAATATGCTTTCTATGTGGAAACATGTAACTACACTAGATGAGAAAAAGTTAGATTCATTAATTGTATTTATAGATATATCAAAAAGCTTTTGACTCTATATCTTTTGCTGCTATTTTCAATGCGATTAATTTATCGAATATTGATCCGAATATTTTTAGATTACTTAGATAATATTTATATGATCGAAGAATGAGTATTCAAATAAATGATTTAATATTAAATTCGAAACGAGTAACAAGTGGTATTCCACAAGGATAATGTTTGGGGCCAATTTTAATTAAAATCGTATTTGCACATTTGGAAACTAAGATCCTTAAAGGTCCAGGTTGCAAATTCACTGATGATTTAAAAATAATCTTTCCAAATGATCAATAAAATGTCGACTTTTCCAAAAGTAATGTGACACTTCATTTGTATGATTTAATTAGATATTTGATAACTTTAGGGCTGAGAATAAATAGCGTGGAGGAAGTTAAATCCTCCGGCATAAGTAAAATAACATTGACTGATAAATTTAAACCACCATGGCTGATTGTAACGAATTTTATTTGAAAAGAATTTTCCAGAACATTCTTTATTTAAATACTTGACTTTGAATTGTGCGCCATTTTCAGTTTTCGAGTGTCTCGCACCTCGACTGGTCTTAACATCTTTTGGTCTGCTGCATTTTTAACATTTTTTCTCTAGTAACACGAATACATCTTAACAATATATTCCTACTATAATTGACTTTTATTCTGATATTAAATCACACATAGAAGAGACGTTCTGGAACAGGTAATTTGATTATTCTGTTGTTCACGTATATCTCCTTCCAGATTAATTTTTCGGGAATAATAACGATACAACTTTAGCATTCCGATTGCCTAACATTAAGTGTTGAATTAATTGTTATACCAACAAGACATGGAGACCGATATCAAATTTGAGAACACAAGTAGGTTAAGGCAGGATATTGCGGATTTGAATCTAGCAGATGTGAATGGAAATATAAGCATATCAGACTCTACTGTGAATTTTAGGACTTCAAGCGATCTGGCATCTGTGGGGCTCTCAGACTCGAAAAGGTCAGGGGCCTCCACAACAGTAAAAAGACGCGAGCTTTAAATAATGGGTAACAGAACAGAATTTAATTATGTTTATTTTCATGATGTTGTGATTATTGATGTTTTTGAGAATACACTTCTGCAAGAAATTATGGATTAAGTCATAACTATTCTATGTACAGCTTCTGCTGATAAAAATATTGAAAGGATAGTAGGCAGTGCCCAGAACAGATGAATAATAAATATAAATATCTTATTGAATGATATAGAAGTTAAAATGTATATAATTTGAATTAGACAAATACTAGAATACGTTGTCACTACTTGGAATCCATTAAAAATGGTCTGTCCAATAAGATAAACTGTACAAAAGAAAAGTTATTGAAAAATTATCCTATCTCCTTACTATATACATACTGAATTTAGATTTTATATACAAACACATAGTTTCTAGAGGATGTGCTATTACATAAAAGTTTTCCATTTAAACCAATGGACTGGTGCCTATATGAATCCCATAAGAAAGATTCATGAAGTTGGAACTAGATCTGGAAATTTGGCAATATCTCCTCCTTTGGTGGGGAATGTTGCAGGCCTGTTACTCTTTTTTTTCGAAAATTTACAAAATTTACAATCAATTGCCAAAGAGGCATAAAGAAACGTCTCCGTCTAAGATGTCTTTTAAATTTTTATGTCCTGAACTATAAAAAATCTACAATCCTGCTGCTATATTTAATTTTGACTATGATAATACTTTCTCATGGTTGAATAAAAAATAAGGATAATTGTTATCAGCAACAGATCTTCTTGAGATTTTATTTCCACGTTCTGTATTATTAAAATTGAAATGTTATGTTTTATATCATCATGTTAGTCAACAATACATACAATCAATTGTTAGTGATGGTTCTAATTTTTTGCATGATGTTACACTCGAATTATTCCATAATTTTTCCTATATTTGATGACGAATCTATTACTCTTTAGAGCCGAACCTTCTGATATTGATATATTGTACAGTACAACTAGTGAGATTTATTTATCTACATGAGACTAATTGCACATTTTTATGTGATGTGATAACATTTTTTATATTGTACATTTTCCAGTATTATTATTTTGTTGGATTTTCGCGGTGTTAATTACTCCCTACATTAGAATGGTAACGGCTGTGGAGATCCGTGCACATGATCAATCCTCGGCTTTTATCCCGATTGGTGATGTGAGAAGACTAATAAGAATGATCACAAATGTATTGTAAATAACGTCGTATATAAGTTCATAAGTAGTCCAAATTGACCGTGCTCTAGACGGCAATAAAATTAAATTTTAACACAAATGAATGTCTTATACACCAGTCACAGTCAAACTAAATTGTCCGTGCTCTAGACGGCAAAAGGACTGAATACTGTTCACAAAGTTGAATGTCTTATGCACAAGTCACAGTTAAACAAAATTATCCGTGCTCTAGACGGCAGCAAAATGAACGCTGTTTACAAAGTTGAATGTCTTACACACAAGCAATTATACTTTCACAAATGTCTGAATTGAAATGAATATATGTAACCGATTGAAAATACATGATGATATGAATATAGTCACTGGTAAAAGCTGTCACTGATGATAAATGGATTAAAATCGTGTAAAAACTTCAATGAAAAAAATTCACAAATAATTAGTTCACTGTTTGCTATGGTTTTAACTTATTTAATTATAATAATCCATTGTACTCTGAAATTTGGATAGGTATAGTTAAATGCGAACAGTAAATCACTTGCATAAACTGCGAATTATCCAAATGAGCGAAATAAATCCGCTGTGGCACTATAATCCACCGCATGTTCCTTGCGTATTGCGCGCGGGTGTGTATATTTAATAAACAACCCTATTAATTACAAATAAAATTGCAGTTCAAGAAATCTCAATTAAAACTGCTTGAAACTAACAGAGATTGTTTCTAAAATCACAGTTAAGAGAAATATTCAGTAAGAACAGAGTTAGATTATTTGACCATAAAGGTACCCTATTTGTCAAAGTTGAACATCGTTGGGTTGTAACATGGAGCCGCGTGTTACATACATCCCTCGACAATGAAAATTAGTACACAATGAACGGGGCTAACATTACAGGGGGTGTTATTGCTCTGCCATACCGTGTAACAACTGATTTTGGCTCTGTCAACACTGATTCTGGTTCCTCTATATCTGGCGGCGACGTGACGGCGTCAGTTGGCTCGGTTGTTGATGAGATGTCGGGCGTCAGTCCGTAGTCAGCAAGACTGTCTGGAGGTGGAGTTACCGTTTCTTCACCGTCTAATAGGTCAACAACGCGGAACAGCGGGTCATTTGGATCAACGTCGGCCGGGAATAGTCTGCGTTTGGAGACCGTTTCAGCTTTGCCATTAATCTCCAAAATGATGTAATTCTGACGTCGATCTAACACACGATAAGGACCGCGCTTCGGTTTGGCTAGAATCCTGTTATCCATTTCGTTGTTGACGAAGAACCATTTGCAGCTATCAAAATCTTTGCGTTTATAAATTGGACCATGTTGCTGTCGTGTAGAACAGATCGGCCGATTCTGAGCGTTATATTGTAGAAAACTGCGAAGTGGAAACAGAAATGCCGGATCGTTCATCGTTATTGAAGTTTCAGAGCGTGATCGGACTAATTCGCCAGGCAGGTAGACATTCGCCAAATACCATTTCAGCGGATCTACATTTGATCGGCTCACAAGGTCTTGTACGCATTGATAGGAGTACTTTCGGTTAAGCCGCAAGCCAATTTTCTTCTGGGCTAGCCTTAAGCGCCGCTCTCAGTTCTCGGTGTGGCCTTTCGACGAAGCCATTTGCTCTCGGATTGCGAGCCGCGGTCACGGAGTGTTTGACATTATAATATTGCAATAGGGCTGCGAACTCTTTGCCGAGGAACTGTGCGCCACGATCGGTTGTCACTTCAGCTGGAGCACCAAATCGAGCGAACCAATTGAGGTCTAAAGCATAACTGACAGTTTCTTGCTTCATGTCTGGCAGTGGCATGGCTTCATACCATCGAGTGATGCGATCCCGTATTGACAGTAGATATCGCATATTGTTCACGGCAGGTAAGTATATCAGATCAACATGATGTGCGTAAACCGGACTTTGGGCACTTGAATGACTTGTGGCGCCGTTTTGGTTTGTCTCGTTACTTTGCATTTCTGACATTCTAGACATTGTTTTGACCACTTCTTGACATCTTGCCGCATGCCAGGCCAAAAATACGTTCTGGATAGAATTTCCACTGATGCTTCGCCAGATGGGTGGCTCTTTTAATGGTAGACTTCGAAGATCTTGTGACGGATTTTTTCATGTATAAACGGCCGAGGGCCCACGCCAGTTATTTCACACTGCAGCAGAGTTCCATCATAATCAAGTGTTTTCAGTCGATTGACATCAAATGTCCAAAGTGATGGTGTAACACGCGGCTCCGTGTTACAACCCAACGAAGGTCAATTTTTACAAACGCTGTGCTCTTTAAGGTCAAATATTCTAACTCTGTCCTTAAACAATATTTCTCTTAGCTGTGATTTTAGGAACAATCTCTTTTAGTCTCAAGCAGTTTTAATCGAAATTTCTTGAACTGCAATTTTATTTGTAATTAATAGTGTTTTTATAAAATAGACAGAACCGCGCGCGATCCGAGAGGATCACGCGGTGGACTATTGTGTCAGTGAATTTATGAACATAAATAATTTTACTAGGCTAATGTATCTTTAATCGTTTGACTACTCATTACATTCCAGACATTTGTGCTAAAAATTTCACTTTTATTTTGCCGTCTAGAAGACGGAAAATTTAGTTTAATTGTGAACGGTATTTAAAACATACTTTTGCATTAAAATCTGTATTTTTGCCAACCAACTCATTCAATTCGGATTAACAGTGAATTATATTTATGTGCTACATTGTGTGTAATATATACATGAAGCCTTTCTTCGGCCTTCTAATATTAACCATCTGAAAAGGAACAGACTGATTGGGTGCTCGGGTAGTAATAATGGCCACCATTGATATGTAGTAGGGGTAAAAAATCACGAACTAGATAGCAACTCCGCAATTGACCCCTACAATGGATCATCTTGCTGAGCTGCTTGCAATTCCTGAGTGCTTATAGGTGAAGGACACATTATTGAGGCACAGAGATCTGCAGGATGGCTTAGGGAGTCTGCGACCACATTTTCTGATCCTTTGACATGAGTGACTTCATATTCATACTCGTGTATTCGTGTAAGTTGTGAGTTGACACGTCCTGAATATAAATACTCTTTCTTTCCTCTGAGCATCGGAAGTAGAGGAAGATGGTCTGTGTAGATCTTGAACTTTCGGCCATCCAGATAGGTGTGGAAGTGTAGAATCGAACGGTAGATTGCAAGTAATTCTTTCCCTAATGTATCATATCGCGTCATGCGAGGTTGTAGATTTTGCGAGTAGAAAGCGATAGGTTGGTGTATACCACTGATGGATTGTTCAAGTACTGCGCCTATGGCAACGTCGGATGCGTCAGTTATCAATTCAAAAGGTTGAGACCAATCAGGGGAATGTAGCATGGTCGCTTTGCATAAGGCCTTTTTGGCATCCTCGTAAGCCTGCATGTCGTCCACGTTGAGCTGAATCGGTTGTGATTTCTTGACAAAACGGCTTTCTGGCACGAGATATTTGTGAAGAGGTGCCAGAATCTTGGCAAGGCAGGGTACAAATCGAGAATAGTAGTTCATCTTGCCCAAGAATCATCGTAATGCTCGAACGGTGGTTGGAGGCTGTAGATCTTGAATAGCACGAACCTTAGTAGGTATTGGTGTCATGCCTTCTTCGGAAATTTGATAACCGAGGAATTCAATTGATTTCTGTGCAAAGACGCATTTGTTGCCATAAAGTCGGAGGCCATAGTCTGCTAGACGTGTGAGCAGGATCTCAATATGTTGTATATGTTCGGACATTGAGTTGGAGAATACCAGGATGTCGTCTAGATAGAGAATTACAAATGGTAGACCATCCAGTATTTCGTCCATAACGCGTTGAAATGTTTGGTTGGAATTCCTAAGACCGAAATGCATATAGTGATATACGTGCGTACCACCTCCGGTGAATCTGAGGGCAGTATATGATATTGAGTCTTTGCCCATCGGTACTTATTAGTAGACTTCCACTAGGTCAAGTTTTGAATACACAGCATGACCGATAGCAGATCTGAGTAGGTCAGCTGGATTTGGCAGGATGTACGAATCAGACTGTGTGCAAGAATTGAGAATACGATAATCCCCGCACACCCTGAATGTTGCTGGTTCACTCTTAGGTACTACTACCACAGGCGACGCAAAAGGTGAGCTGGATCGTGTACAGATGCCTTGTTGACGTAGCATGGCGAATTCTTGCTCGGCGGCCTTATGTTTGTGTGGTGCCAATGGACGTGCTCGTGGAGGATGAGGAAGTGGTTTCGACAAGATGATACGATGGGCTGTGATGGCACGCTTCCTCTTGAGATCGGGCATGAAGGAGATAGGGTTGAAAATTTCTTCATGACGTTTCAGAACATGCAGTACGTGAGGAACTGGAGGAATTAGCTGTATAGATGAGACTACTTCGACCCGAGTCGTATGTTTTAGCGCTGATGTAAGCAATTGATTGTCTGCATTGCGTATCTCTCGTGTTCTTGGACGAATGGTCAAGTCGAAGTGTTCGAGAAAATCACGTCCAATGATGTTTCTTGTCGTGTTGGCGATGATGAAAAGATAATTGAAACATCTTTTTGAGTTGGAGAACGAGATTGTGTGTGTTCGTACCCCAAACGTCGCTATGTTGGAGCCATTGGCGCAGGTCACACTGCTGGTGTCGACTGGGTGGGTGGGTTCGAAACAATTTTGGCGCAGTAAGCTTACATCTGATCCAGTGTTTATGAGAAATAATTCGCCAGAGGTTGCGTCGCGGATGAGAAAAGATTTTGACAGTGGCAACTGACGATAAGGCTGGTTGCTGGCATTTGGGCGTTTGAAGCATGACTTGACTGGAGCCGTCGCTGTAAATACAATAGTTTGATTGCGCTCTACCGCGAAAGCAACGTGCTTCGAGCCATCAGACGTGGAGCGGCCAACGATCTTGGGGTGCTCAGCCTTTACTGCCGCAGAGGAGGCTGATCCCAGCAGTTTTCCGAGCCTTCCATGGGCGGATCCTCCTGAGTTGTTGAGTGTGACCGCGCCCACTTGAACGTCGCGTCTGTGCGCGGGAATGTGCAGCCGTTTCTGAGGCAATAACGTGTGGAGTGGCCATAGCTGCGGTGATTCGGACACCACTCCGCTGGTAACTGTGGCACTGTGGCCCGGTCTCTCGACGTCGACCTCCTGGCGCTATTCCGGGACGGTGGTCGACGCTGGTCACGCCTGCTCTGGTCGCGTCTATTATGGACGGCATCGACTGAGGCCAAATTTGGCCTGACGGTGAGGTTCTCGAGCAGGCTGATGAGGCGTTCATTCGTGACATTTGTTCCGGCTGATGATGCGGTGGATTGTGATTCGAACAGTCTTGAGGTGATGTGGCCTTTCTCTTGGGCAGGTGAGCTGTAGTGGTGTTTCTTCAACCACTTGTCTAGACGTGCCGGCAGAACGTCGTCTTGTACTTCGAGGGATTCGCGCAGGAACGTGGCCATCTCTTGTAGTGCCGGCGGGAGATTCTGTATGAACAGTCGCATTACGATTTCCTTGGGCAGGTTGAATTCCAAGGCTTTCTGCTCCATCTCCCTAAATAGCTCAGAAGGCGTGCGGCTACCTAGGGACATCTGGCTCATTAATTCTGTAAGCCAGTCTTTACGATCTGGTGTCAAACGCTGCTTGACGGCGCGTTGCAGGCTCTGCCATGGCTGCGCACATGTGACCTCAGTGTGTTGATGCAAAATATCTTTGAGTCGGCGTCTGAAAGACATTGGGATCGTCTCCCAAGCCCTCAAAAATATTGAGCCCTCGTCTGTTATATTGGACACCCTGGCCAATAAAGTAATATCGTCGACCCACTCATCAAAGTAGTCTGGATCGAATTGTTGGTGCGGCCTGTTGCTGGGCCCACCACCGGGCTTCCTGCATTTCCTGAACTGGACGTCATCTTATGCGTATGAGTGTTGTCGAGAATAGATGGCAGTGTAACATCGTCCTCCTCCGTCATCGTGCGGCTGTCTTCGAGTTTTGTTATATCGAGAGGGTGTTTTCTGTGATATTTGTCTTAGAATTTACTTTCCTTAGTGGCATTCATCCAAAGTGCTTGAATTTCTCAAAATCTAGATGTTTATTAATTCATTGCTGGCTGCAAGTTCGACGAACCAGGGCACCATTTATGTTGAAGTTTCGCGGTGTTATTTACTCCATACACTTGAATGGTAGCGGCTGTGGAGACCCGTGTACATGATCAATCCACGGCTTTTTTCCCGATGGGTGATGTGAGAAGACTAATACGAATGATCACAAAAGTATTGTAAATAACGTCGTATATAAGTTCATAAGTAGTCCAAATTGACCGTGCTCTAGACGGCAATAAAATTAAATTTTAACAGAAATGAACGTCTTATACACCAGTCACAGTCAAACTATATTGTCCGTACTTTAGACGGCAAAAAGACTGAATAGTGTTCACAAAGTTGAATGTCTTACGCACAACTCACAGTTAAACAAAATTGTTCATGCTCTAGACGGCAGCAAAATGAATGCCGTTTACAAAGTTGAATGTCTTGCACACAAGCAATTATTCTTTCAAAAATGTCTGAATTAACTTATGTAATTATAATAATCCATTGTACTCTGAAATTCGGATAGGTATAGTTAAATGCGAACAGTAAATCCCTTGCATAAAATGCGAATAATCCAACTGAGCGAAATAAATCCGCTGTGACACTATAATCCACCACATGTTCCATGCGTATTGCGCGCGGGTGTGTATATTTAATAAACAACCCTTTTAATTACAAATAAAATTGCAGTTCAAGAAATCTCAATTAAAACTGCTTGAAATTTACAGGGATTGTTTCTAAAATCACAGTTAAGACAAAATATTGAGTAAGAACAGAGTTAAATTATTTGATCTTAAAGAGCACCATATTTGTCAAAATCGAAGATCGTTGGGCTGTAACGCGGAGCCGCGTGTTACAATTTATTTGATGGAACATGTGTAGTTTGTATCCAACTAAAGATATTCTATTCTATTTAGATGACATACGGGGGTCTAAAGACCGCCGTTAAGATAAAATTGTCAATTTTTATAATTATAAAATCATTGATTGAATTTGGTTCACAAGTATGTTTTAATTTCGCATAAAAAAAAGATTTACTATGAATAAGGACTCATTTACATTTTCAAGTCACTGATCTAACTTTTCTAAGTAAAGAATATCAAGGTTTTTCAAATTCATGACTTTATAATCTCATACTGAGCCAAATATCAGTTAATATTTAAAAAAAATCAATATCGGTTATTGTTACAAAACTATACAGAAGCAAATTTTTGTCGTAATACTTTTAAAATTTTCATAAAATAATTTTACAAATTAAGTTTGGCTTATTTATTTTGTTTACGATGTCTAATGATTTAGCTTTGTCGGTTTCTTTATAGTTCTTCTATTCGATTTCATAACCAAACCTCAAATTTCTCCACTTTTCTTCATATTAAAAAGCGATGAGCTCACAGATAGTCCGCTTTTGTTATTTTCGTATGCTGGAATCCTCTGATTTTTATTGTTCTTATCCCGGAATATTTTTAAATTTCTTTGCTGTTGTTGATTTCATTTGAAAATATGTTTTGTCTCTTCTTATGAATACCTTGCGAAAATTAGTGCGCTCACAATTAAAAAAGGTTTTTAATTGTGTTTTCCTGTCGTTTTGATAATTTTATAACGCCAGGTCTTGGACGATCAGATCTTTTGTATATCCGGTAACATTTCATGATATCTGCGTCAGCTGTGCTGTGATTATGTTGTTTATTTTTCCTACTTCCCTTTCTCATCAAGATGGAATAATATTAACTGATCTTGTTTTTCGTTGCGTACGGAAACTTCGTTTGCCAGTTTACTCAATACTTCTTGTCCAGATTTATTAATTTCAGATGCCGTATTTTCTTTTGTTGTTAATGCCGCCATCTCTACCTATGGCTGAACATCAATCTTTATTTTAATACCCTCGCATTTAATGCCGCAGTAAAATCGCCAATTTTTGCGCTTAAGACATCATTACGTTTTACAGCTGACTCGAAATTTTACACGTACAGACACACATCAGATTCTAATTTAACCATTTTACTCCTAATAAAATCGCTTTCTGTCTCTAATAATATAATTGTGTTTTGAAGCTCCTCAACGATTTTTTCAATATCAATATGCAACAAAATTAAAGCCATTTCAAACTGCGCGCTTAAATTTACAATATTCGACTTCTCTATCTAGTAATTTGAGTTTCTTTTGGAACTCTAAATCTAATGATACATTGTATGTGGTTTTGTACTTATTGTTAGAGGTTTTGCAGGATAGCTGTCTATTTAGTGATGCTATACTATTCCTACATATGCCTGGTAGCTGCTGTTGAGATCCGTGTTCATGATTAGTCTCCGACTTTATTCTGATGAGTGAAGAGAGAAGGCTAAGTCGAATCATTATACATTTATTGAATATGATGTTGCAAATTAGATCAATATAGACTGTTTATCCAAGTAGACTGTGCTTTAGACGGCAACAAAATAACATTTTGTCAACACAATTGATTGTTTCGTATAAAAGTAATCAAAATAAATAAATCCAGAATGTCTCGGCAGAATTGACATTTTTTGTGAATGACAAAATATTCAAAATATATAAATCCACAATGTTATGGCTGAATCGTTAACCATTTTTATGTTAACGATTGAAAGAGAAAAGAAGAAATAAATCCAGAATGTCTTAGGAGTACAGTTTAGAGTCACTGATAATTGATGAAGAGCACACAAAATATAAATCCTGGCTTTGACAGCTAAAATACTGTAATCCACTGCATGTTACTGGCGTATTGCGCACGGGTGTGTCTTATTATTAAACAAAACTCTATAATGACAATTAAATTTGCAGTTCAAGAAATCTGAATTAAAACTGCTTGAAACTAACAGATTGTTGCTAAAATCACAGTTAAGAGAATGATTGTGTAAAACCAGAATAAGCATATGTGACCTTAAAGAGAATTATATTTATCAAAATTGAGCTTCGTTGGGTTGTACCGTTGAGCCACGCGTTACAACATAATTACAAATTGAGTCCCGTAATCTAGCTTTTAGTTCAACCACAACTGTAAATTTTATTACGTATTGAAAGGTATAGAAATCAAAATATTTTAAATATTTTCTTTCATAAATTTCTGGTGTCAGTCGTCATTCTATCCTCTGCTGGCACACCAGGTCGATCATTTGTGCTGTATCTTCGGGTTAATATAATTGTTGAAGTTCTTTAACTAGAAGATCAACATAGTGTTTGGTGGGGCATTGTAAAATACATGTATCTCCTGAAGCCAGTAACTTTGCTCCTTATTTTTTCTGTCAACCATATGCAGACAGAGACAAAATTATTGAGTGTGTCATCAATCCTTTTTATTTTGAACATCATTCTGGCATTCTAAGACTGTTTTTATATGGTCGTCTGATCTGTGAGCACCTAGACTTAGAAAAATGCGCTAACCATGCGACTGGATTGGTCCCAACATTTTAAAGGATCCATTTGTCTTATAACGACCACCTCTCGATTACCAGATGCGTACTTACAAAGCGACGAGGATACTCACCAAGATTAGAGAATCATGATGGACCAAGAAACATGCATTCACATTCTTTCATTATGCTTACCTTCCTTAGTCTTACGATTAAATGTTTTTCGTCTTCATTGTTTTAGCATTTGGGCATCATTAATATAGCTAAACTTAATACGAATAAATAAATTTTATTTAACTATAGGATGGTTCGCTATTTCATCTGTTTCTGTTCTGTATCTAGATTATCTGCGGAAATGAAAACACAAGATTTCATGTCAACAAATATTTTTTTCCTCAAACGAGCCACTTCTCATACAAACGTATTCTGGGAACATTTTAGACAAAATGTTAATATTTTAGTTAGAAGTATTTTGTAAAATCTTGTAATATAAACGTGCTATGCTTTGCGAGACATGCAATTCTAGAAACGAAATCCAGAAACTGAAACCGGTCACGAACAAACAATAAAATTTATGAAAATATTTTCTACACACAATATTTGCTTGAGAAATCCCGGTAATTCAAAAGTCCGAATAAATTGTTAATCAAATTCTATCAGAGTGGTTATCAACTCCTTCGAAAATAAGTGTCCCTTTATTAACTTGGATATTTTTGGAAAGATAATCCGATTTGATTGTGAAGTTTTTTTATGATATGGACATTAATAATTTTTTTTATTCCGAGTCTAACTTTTTATACAATATTCTTCAAAACTGCTCTTTTTTGACATTGTACAAAAAGTGGATAAAATATCACGTAAATTAAAACATGGAAAGATATTATAATTCGAAATAAAATTTAATTAAAAGGTATTGAGAACCTGTGATTAGACAAAAAGCACAACGAGTTAAATTCCACTTACTGGAAATTCGTAGAAAATCAGAAGATACTATATTGACTAAGGTTATTATTAAACCAATGTTAAGCTTCAAGTTCTTGAATGATTATTGTCATTAAGAAGATAAAGTTAACTGGTTCTACCGATTGTTAAAACGTATAGTGAGTTTGTGAATCTCTGCTTCATTTCTAGAACGGGGTCCGTTACAAAGTACTGCATATGTCAGACATAGAATAACAAAGAAGATAATAAATTTAATAGTTCTATCCCATTGAAAATGTCGAGTTAATTGGAAACACTAAAATATGACTAAGAAACCCTATATTTTATGAGCAAAATAATATTTTAATTATATAAATGTGTTCAAGCACCACAAATAGGGAGGAGCGTAGCTTATATAATGTTATGTTATGATAATTCTTACGCAACATGATTGTTAACATTTAGCGATATATGATACGGTAGACCTACAATAACATCCAATTAATAAATGGACAATATACATACCTGTTATTTGTTAACTAAAAATTGTGAAACTTTCCAAAAAAACAGGTTTATAAAATCTCTACCATTTACCAACAACATCTTTAAATCTGTCTTAACAAGTAAGTAATAGAAGGCGCAATATTTAATTTAATTAACGATTAGAATAAATTCGCCATAAATCGGCATGTATGATGATGAGACCGACAAAAGCTTTGCTACTGTTATGAAAATATAACAATAATTATGAAACTTAAAGTCCCATTAAATGCACGTTGTCACAGTACATCTAGCTTACATTTAAATCTGGCCATTTGCTGAGGAGCTCACTTCAAGAAGACAAAATTATTCTAAACTTAACGCACAGATATACAGGGTTAATAAAAGCTAACAATCAATGTGCTTCATTTTAGATTCTGTATTTTCTATCTATAAAAATATTGCCAGAAAATGTATTCTAGGTGTTAGATACTTCTCACCAGATTTCCAAAATTTAATATAAGTAGCATATCATTAACTCAATGGGTCTGTGCAATAAACCATTCCTCGTATGTGTGTAGAATCATTTAACCTAGTATCTAAACATGGCTGAGGCTGCGTTTATAGCGTCATTTTCCTCAAACACGTATGCGTCGGTCTCTTTATTGTAAGTTTTGCACACTTTGACAATGTGAATTTGTAACAGAGCCTGATGTCATGTCATGATCTCCACTAGAATACGTAAGTTCGACAGGATGCAGATAAGTTTTCTAGAGTCAGCGAATAGTTGTGGTGTCACGCAGTTATTTGTCTGGTAATGCGTACAACGAAACGTTCATTTAACGATGGATAAATGTGGAACCAGAAACGTTAATGGCTCTTGATCACAAGAATTCAATACGCCAAGATAAGGTCGAAATATAATATATAAAATAAATATTTTAAGTTCAAACTTGCGTTTAGACTCTCAGAAATCATTCATTTTAGTTGGCAATTACATCAGACAGTTAAAAAATCGTAAAATCGTTTCTAAGTGTGAGAAAATATACAAAATAAATATGTATTCTACTAGGAAAAATGACACATGCAATGTTTACTCACAACGAACGAGCAAAATGCGAAAATGCAATAAAAAACTAGTAGGGAAATGTTGAGATTCTCGCGATTTCTGGGAGTTTCAGGTACACTAGTTAATTATTTCGCAATTGCGAACACATTTTCTTCACTTCACTTGGTTTCATCATGATGTACGGTCTATGTATAATGTAGCATTATATTGTAGGATGTTTTGCAGTTATTGTGATAGGTTTTGCCGAGTAGCTGTCTATTTAGTAATATTACCCCATTCCTACATGTCCCAAGTGGCTATTGTTAATACCCGTACTCATGATTAGTCCCTGGCCTTTTTCCGAAGAGTGAAGTGAGAAGTCTCATCCGGGTCATCAGATGTTTATTGAATGTAATGTTGCAAGGCATGAATCAATTCACTGTTAGACCAAATTGAACGTGCTTTAGACGGCAACAAAATAATATAATGTCAACAAAATTAGTCACAATAAACACCATCGGCTGAATCGTGATGAATTTATGTAAATGATTGAAAAGGTAAGAAGATATAAATCCACACTGATTAGCCGTTTAGTTTAAAGTCACAGATAATTGATGGAAAGAAACACAATAGTAAATCCGAGCTTGATCGTCATTTCACATAAATCCACTGCATGTTACCGCTTATCGCGCGGGGGTGTCTACTATTATTAAACAAAACCCTATTAAGTACAATTAAGTTTGCAGTTCAAGCAATCTCTTGAATAGTGATATAAGAATTATTCAGTTTAAATATTCCTTATTGTTTGAACGTTATTTGTAATATAATATTCTCGTTTGACGTGAAACTTTATATCTAGACTAATTCATATAACCAGATTTTAACCGGACGAAATATAATTTCAAGTTAGTTAATGAAGAAAACGCAAGAAATAATTAACAAAGATTGAGTACTTCAATCAATAGAATGTTACGAAATGAAAATAATTTTTAACAATGTAAGCATGATGCAACGAATAACTCCGAAACGGTCGTGCAACGCAAATGATGATAAGGTAATCTATATACGCAATTGCAGACGATGCAATGCTAACTAAAGTGAAAATTGTGAATTATTCCGAAACACCAAGTTTCATATCATCATCTTTATCTAGATTAGGCTACACACATGCCAATATTCAAAGTAACCATATAAAATTAATAAAACGATAATTTAAAACGCCTTGAAGTAAATATGTACAATTGTTGCCTGTTTACTGCAGTAACTGATAAAAAATAAAGTAACTATGTATAAAAATTAAATAAAATGCCTATATAAGGACCAGGTGCGGAAGGTAATATTTCCACATATAAAAATTAATCTAATTTTTCCTTTTGACAGTTGAAATTTCTGCTGGTTTCCTAAAAATGTGTGCTCTAAACATTGTAGCACATTTTCTAGAATTTTCTTGGTCTAAAGTAGGAAACTTTTCAGTTTTCTTTGTTGACTTTAATGATCACTTTTTGAGTTTTTGGGATTGTTTCAGTCCTGATCATATTTCTGGATTGTGCTACCATATAATTTACATGTACTGAACTATAACTTGAATGTACATCGCTTTAATAATATTTTGAGTTTTCCTAGTTACAAGTTTTCTCAATTGTTGCACGGCAGAGCATCTGAAGTTGGTTTTCATGTATTTTTGATTTTGGCTCCCTGTTTTGAGACTTCCAAATTCGTCATGGTACAAAACGGTAACTTGCGAGATGGCAATCTGTTACATATTCTGATTTAATTAAGTATTTTAAGGAATGTCTAATTTTGAAGCGTTGGATAGAAGCTATATATGTGTGGATACAGAGCACCTGATTGAGATTCTTAGGAACGTTAGCCTAAAGGAATTAACTAGGAAGGATGAGGAACTTTTCTGCTCTAATTTAAACGATTATCCTACAAATACAAATACGTAGTCAATGCAAATCTCATTTGTTAGCAAGTTGATAAAATATACACAGGGAATTCCAAATCGATCGCCAAAAGTCATTGAGGAGAAACGAAATTAATTCAAAATCTAATTTATTTAGCAGATAGTCAAGACCATGTCTTTTAATAGATTTATGCACAAATGTGAATCGGAAACTGCCCTGTTCGAGATATTTGAAGTATTGCAGCTGGACAGAGTGACTTTCTGACTAAATTGGTGAATAGTAGTTCATATGATTTACTGTTTGCGTGATAGAATTATTGATTATTTCCATTTAAAATTTATCGGCGTAATTCATATGCTCATTGTTAATTACTTTTATATTTAAATTTTTCCATATTTATATTTACTATTTGAACTTTTCGATATGGTCACATTGTGTGTGTACTTTTATTAAGCGATTATCTATTATTTGTCCACCTAAATTCGCGTAGAAATGAAGAAAGAGTCGCGTTGAAAATATTCGTAATTTTCTTGTGTGAAATTTTGACTAACATGATAATCTCTTAATTGTTATAATACATCTTTATTGAATTATTTTTTAAATAATTGCACCGTGAGTTCATGCAAGCCACCATTTTTTTCTATTTTTCAGTCCTAAATCCTATTAATAAAAGCCGTTAAAGAACCTTTATACATAATTTTGTCTGTGGCATTTGTCTAACCAGAATGGGTGGAGGGAAATAGACCTGCGGTATAAAAGAATGACATAGAGAATGGATTTACTATAGATGATGATGCAAAATTTGTTTGTTCAACATATGTTGAGCACTACAATGATGGCCAAGCTGAGACATTGATGAGGCCGCATTGACTTTGTGCCATTGTGTCGCTGCTATATTTTGCGATGCTTGGTGAAAACGAGTCAGCACAAACATTAGTGCTATTATCGATATTGTATAATTAGCGGCGATGCAAATAACTACCCAATATAAATGGATATTGAATTGTCGTTGAGAAGAGATGAGCTGACCCAACATTGTGATTGATATAGTTGACAAATGAGAAGCGGTATTCCGTTATGAGTTATGTTCCCTAGCTGACTATTGTAAATTGAAGCAGCTCAACCCTGATTGTTTAAATTGCTTATATGGGAAGACAATAAACTGCTTTGTCTTGCGTTTGACTAATGACTTTGTTTGAAAGAGATGCATAAGATTAAGCTAATAATTCATTCGTCCAGAATTTAAATGATGACTTCTTTGACGGGAGATACTGTGCCAACATGACCGTTAGTATTATTATTATATATGTGACGGACAAGATAATAGCCGTGAGCTAAGTAATGATATAATGAATCGTCCTTAAAAAGAGCAGCATATTGGTCATTAGTGTTATATGCTCGGCGACTGGTAATTATCCACAAAACGACACTCAATGAAGATGTTTAATCAGGATGGCCTAAGGAAGGTAGCCATGGTTTAATTCCAGCTGCGCATTACGGGGTATCTGTCTTTATTACCGTTGCCGGGGGTAGGCGTAGTAGCGCAATAAGACAGAATGTCTGTCTGGATAAATCGGTGCATAATAGTTAAGATGCTTAACTAACTGAGTAAGAATATGTTTTATAATTTTATTATACACAAAATCGGCTTTATTTAAATTTTTATTATTAATTACTTTCCTAAATAATGTTTTCCATATGTATATATTTTGTGTGCTTGCTGATTCTGCGCACAAAATAACCAATTCCATTAAATTTTGAGAACGACTATGTTAATGTAGATTTGTACTTTATTTTCACTTCCAAAGATATAAACGGTACGAATGTTAATTAGTTTTTAATATTTGAAATTTTTACATTGTTTATATAGTTTATGTACTTTTATTTAGCGATTCGCCATAATTTGTTAATCCAGAATAGCGTAGATTGAAAGAGAGAATCGCTTATAAGCTATTTGTAAAATTCCTGTACAACAGTTTGACTTACATGTAAAAAATTATTTTATTATTAGAATAGAATTGTATTTTTATGAGTAAAATCACTTTAATCAACAAAAGAAGCAGAAAAAAATTATGTTTTAGTATACAATTGTCTATTATGTCTCTAAATTCATACGACATATATTAACTGATTTCAATATTTGAAAATGCATAAAGCAGCAGAATATTTGACACATTTAAATAGATTTCCTCAGTGTTTTGTCTTTCAAAACAAAATGTTAAAATAAACGATTTTGAAGACGTAACTTGAATACAGCATGTTGACTCGAAGGTTCTAATTTTATTAGATAAATCTTAAGAAAATAGTTAGATAATTTCAGATACCCAATCATTAAAATATATTCTGAAGCATAGTAAAGTACGATTTACTAAGCAAAAATACTTTGCTACTTTTCAGTCCTTAAATCCTGTCAATAAAACGGTTATGTTTTATGTCTTCATCAATGGAACTGGGGCATTCTTCTAGACAGATTGGGCAGAGAGGAATGGACATGTAGTAGGGAAGAAAAACTACAAAGTTGGATCGGCTATAAGATTATGGTACAATTTGTGGTGATGCAACATGCGTTAACCACAACAAGCTGAACCTAAAATAGTTACTGCTATAGTAGTAATGTGTCTTAATGATCCATTCACAAGACCTCTGAATTTCATTGATGTAAATGCATTCAGACTAGTGTATTTAATTAGAATGGAAACGGCATTGTTAATAAATTAAAGAAAGACAAATTTATTTTGTTGGCTATGCTGTAGGAGGTTCTGTAGTTAATGTAAAAGGTTCTGCGTGTTAGTTGTCTATTTATTGAGGTTATGCCCTCCTACCTAATACCTGTTAGCTGTTATTACGATCCGCGTTCATGATTAATACCTGGCCCTTTCCCGGAGGGTGATGTGAGAAAGCTCCTACAAATGTCATTATTTTATTGAACATAATGTGGCAAAGCAAAGATAAAAAAGTAGTCACAATAAGCACAAAATGTAAATCCAAGTTTTGCTTTGTCACAATAATCCTAGGTATGCTAGGTTTTGAATGGTAAATCACATAAATCCATTGAACTGTAGGGTTTCGGATAAATGATTTAGAAATACACAAAATATAAATCCAGAGAGTCTTAATTGAACTGTAAGTAGTTATGTAGGAATTGTTAGAGCACTCCAAATATATAAATCCTGGATTTGAGCGTTAAGTCATATTACCGGCGTATTGCTCGCGGGTGTCTATTTTTATTAGACAAAACTCTATTAATTACAATTAAATTTTCAGTTCAAGAAATCTCAATTAAAACAACTTGAAACTAACAAAATTGAATTTCGTTGGGTTATAACACAGAGCCGCATATTACAATGCGAAGCTATTTGAGAATATGGCTAGCAATATTTTTAGATGAAATTTAGAATGGAAGCTTCAAAACTTTTAATAGATATTCACATTAAATCTCCAAATAATCATTCTGAGCATTTTGTCTTTTTATTTGTTCTGTTAGTAATATGTGACAAAATGCAAGACGTATCTCCCATCAATACTAGACTTGTTAACCCAAAATTTGACATGTTCTCAGACTAAACGAATGCTACTATTGGTCATATGAAAAATTAGTATAGTACTGGCAGTCTAACTTTAATCATTAAAGTAATTATAAGGCTAAGAAGTTAACTTTTAGATAACCTATACAGTAATGCAAAATAAGATGATTTTAAAATATATAAGCAAAGCTAGTACTCTGCATTTAATAACAGATGTCAGATAAAAGATTTTCACTAATTCTATGGTAATTAAAAGCCAAACAATCAGAAAGAAAAAATTGAAGGCTAACAGTGGCTTGTCTAAGGTGATGGACTCACAGCTGGTAGTTTTTTATCGATAGAATAGAATAGAATATCTTTATTTGGATTCAAACCACACATGTTCCATCACATAGATAATAATATTGGAAAATGTACAACCTAAAAAAGATATCACATCACACAAATATGTGCAACTAGTCTCATATAGATAAGTAAATCTCTCTAGTTATACTGTACAATATATCAACATCAGAAAGTTCGGCTGTAATAGCACTGATTACGTCATACCAATTTTGATATAGTTCAATGCAACAACACAAGTAAAACGTGGTAAAGTATCTAATTGGAAATTATAACAATTTTAACCATTTAAAAAATTTAATTTAACTATTGCAGATTTCTATATGGTATTTTTGTGACACAATATTTCCACATTTCGTTGTAAGTCACTGTGTTACGGGCTGAGGTAATCTTGTTCTGCTGCACATTTCTACTGTAATAGTATTTAGAGAGTGACTTAATAATCGCAATTGAAGGAACTATTTTTACTCTATCGAAGAGTACCTTTTGCTGCATCGAAGTATATGTTCACAGAATTGAGCATTTCTTGTCCAATCTTAAGGACCTACATGATTTCTGCTTCGCAGCCAATGGCCATTGTTTAACTATGCGCGTATAAACCCGAAAACTCTGGCGGAATTATTCTTACAGGCGTGTACCAATACTAAACATGAGGATGCACTGCATCCACGACAGATTGTGATGAGTCGAGGTAAATTTATTTCGATGCAAATGGCGAACGTTTTCGAAGGCTGTTCTGGATTATGAGATTTTTCCACTCTCTTAGTCTCTTATATTGAATAAAATATTAGAAAATTTTTCATGATCAATGTATCGGCCAGCTACCTTTCAATTTTTCCACTAAACCGTAGATTTACAATGTTTGGGTGAACTTTCAGCAGTTCCTCATCTTTTGATTGTGCAAGTTTAATAAATAAATAGGCAATGCATAGTACTTATCTAACCAGGATAGGTAGATCTGTCAAAAAACATTTCCCGTAGGAGCAAGATAGATAACTATCGCCTGAGAGAACATAGTTGCTGAAAGTTCGAAACGCACGGTTAGGCATATTTTGTTATTGCTCCTTTAAATATATTGATAAAAGTTAAAGAAAGTCTGCATTCTTTTCGAATGCTACTGTAGGAGATGTTGCGTTTATTGTAAGAGGTTTTGCGAGGTAGCTGTTTATTTAGCGATGCTATGCTATTCCTACATATGTCTGGTAGCTGACGTCGGAAGAAATCAGGTTCGTGTGACGTGCTTCTAATCAGTCTCAATATTTAATTCCCATTGTCGCGATGGGAGAAGGCTAAGTCGAATTATCATAAATGTATTATGAACAAGGTTGCAAAGTAAATTAAAATTCACTGTTAGTCAAAATTGACCGTGCTCTAGACGGCAACAAAATAAAATATTGTTAACACAAGTTAATATCTGGGCACAAAAGCAAAGAATCATAATAAAAACAATACATAAATCCTAAATGTCTTAGCAGTGTATTTACTGTTCACGGGTAAACGATTAAAAACACAAAATATAAATCCAGGCTTTGACAATTATAAAACAATAATACACTGCATGCTACGGCGTGTTACGGGCGGGTGTGTATTATTATTAAACAAAACCCTATTAATTAAAAATAAAATTGCAGTTCAAGAAATCTCAATTAAAATTGCTTGAAACTAACAGAGATTGTTTCTAAAATCACAGTTCGTAGAAAGATTGTCTAAAACCAGAATTCGTATATGTGACCCTAAGGGAAACCGTATCTCTAACGCGGAGCCGCGCGTTGCATTACTACTGGTCGACGAAATTTTCAATAATGCTTTGAAGACATTGTTGCGAGGTTAAGTTCTAGCGTAATGTATTTTTTAAAGATTATAAATTTTCCTGACACATTCTATGGATAGAATGTTCAATAGTAATTGTAATCAAATAAAATCTAGTAAGACGGCTCTGATACAGCTCATACTTTGAGGCATCACAAGTAACATTAGCAAATCAGCCCATACATAATTAGGAAATGTTTTTTTTTAAATTTGTTACCCTGTCAAAACAGAAGAAAAGTTAAAAAGCTAGAATCGACTTGCATCATTTTGATATTACAATAGCCACCACTCTTTTAATGATATTCTTTTTCAACCATTCTAAATATCAAGAAAGGTCTATCCGGTTCAGACAATACTAATTATTAAATTTATTGTGCTTAAACTTATTTAACCGCTTCTATTAAATATGTGCAGCCGCAGACATTGAAGTATTGTGCAAACTCTGGTAATGGTTTTAGGCTAGTGTTTTACATTAAGTATCAGTCTATAAATTTATCGATCGAGCTGATGCGGGCAGCTAGGCACAATTCTTTAGAATAGACAGAAAACTGATAATGACCAAATATCTTATCGGTTTTTTCTGTTTAGCCATTTTTCAACGTCTAATTTAAGATTTGCACGTATATTATTGTATAAATATCAGCTACTATTTGAGGCAAACGCACTTTCAATCAGCCAGGATAATCTACTCTAAGCAAATTCAGGTTCGGTTTTCAGATTTGGCTTCATTTGGTATAAAAGCGACGTGATATTTACTCTATATGCCATTCTAGCAGAAATGCATTACCTGGCTTCCAGAATCTATGCAAACATTTTAGACACGAGGACTTGTTTTAAGGCATATGTGTAAAATATTGAATTCCACTTACTGTGCTCTGTGCATTTACCTTCGTGTAAACCATATCTTAAATTTAACAATTTAAACCAGATAATTTCTATTCGAAATAATATTCATATCTTGTTGCAAAGAAGGACATTCAATTATTAGAGACTATTTCTTGCTTATTATTTATTAATTTTCGGAAAACGTCATGCGAAGTATAAATCGAGCGTGTGTGTTGTCTGAGTGAATATGAGTTGGCGAACTAACGACGGTCCTGAATAAAACTAGGCCAAATACAGCTAATTTCTACAAGATCTATTTAATTAAACATTTGTCTTGAAGCTGCATTACACCAAGTAGTTAACATATTACATTGCACCCGGAAGTTTTGATGGAAATCTGCTAGCGGTTCTTTGTATAGTTATTAAAAATACGTTCGCAGTTTCAGTTGTGCGTTCAGCTTAAAATGTATCTACCTACATTTTAGTCTGAAACCAAGGTTATACCAATACAAGTTTTGACATTCTTAGTAAAGAACTAATGTCAGAGTAGACGATTACACTTTCCTGTACGTACTACATTGTGTGAGAGTTTTTTCACGTATAAAAATGTAACGGCGGCTTAATTTAAAATATATTTTACTTTTGAATTAAACAACAATCACATCCAAATAGCCAGTTGATGAGTAATAAAAACCAATGTCAGTCATACTGACTGACACGTTTTTAACTTCCATGATTATTAATCGTTGAGTTGAAATGCACAGTTCTGTACTTCTTGTTGTGAATTTGACTGCATTTCTACTGTGCAAGACAATTGACAGCACTCGTAGGTCGGTGAAATCTCGAATCTGGTACATTTCCAGGTGCACCGATTATTAGACTTGATTGATGGGTTCTCACTTGTTCCTTCTCGAATCTGGTACATTTCCAGGTGCACCGATTATTAGACTTGATTGATGGGTTCTCACTTGTTCCTTCATTTTTAAGCCCTACTTGATTTTAAATGACGTTGGAACAAGATTTTCCACTCTTTTTGTTCAAATTTTCGGGACCTTATTTTAAGTCTCATCTTCACGGTAGACACAATACGCACAGGACAAAAACTACTTGTAGCAAATGTAGTATCCTCATTCAAGACATATTTATTTATCCATGATTATTATTTGAGTTGGAGGGCAATCTACCTTATGTTGATTTTTGGCATTCGATATTATTTTTCCTAAACGTCTCTGTTTGTACATCGCAAAGGTAGCGACATACACTGAACTGTTTAATCAAATAAAGCTCGTTCTCTGGTCTTTTCGAGCTTGTAGAATGATTCTCGGACAAAGGGTTCAAAGCCTGTACTACGTTGGTAAATAATTTTCTATCATTTCTGTGAGACATTTCGGATCTCAAATATTGCAAGTTAAATTGACCAGCTGCCCAATTTAAGGGTGCATTTTCATATTATATGCTCGTATTTTCAACTTACGTTAGATAGCCTCTAATATTGAAAATATTTCGTTAAACACATTTAAATAGGTGAACAGGTTTGCATAAATTTTTTACCAATGTTATAAAAGAGATATTTAATTTTATGTGAATGAAGCAGATAATAAATGTGAAAAACTGTAATAGCTAATAACGATATCCGCAAAAGCGTAGCTGCTATTATCAATCATGCCATACGTTTTGGATAATGCACCTACTGGTGTAATTTGGAGTAAGTATTGCTCTGTATATTCAGAGATAAACTTGAAACCTTGAACATTTTAATAATCACAGAAGACCGGTTTTTATATAATCGTCTAAAAGGCCGAAAAATATATTTTTGGAAACTCATAACGATTGAAACCAAAAAAATACTTTATTCAAAATTTAATCATTGGACTTATATTTAAACTTGTTATAAAAAGGAGAATTCTATGGGAAAATGGGGCAGTAAATAATGCTTAATCAAATGTTGACGTGAGAGGACTATCGGAAATAATACAAAAATTATATAATTGAGGTGTAAAACAATCTATGAACGATACGATGATATAGCTATATAGAAAACGACAAAAGTAACAACGAATCGGATATAAATATTAAATATAAACAGTTTACTAAAAGCCATTAACGGCAGAAAAGTAAGCACCAAACTATTTCCTATAAAACTGAATTAAATTAAGACGCATAAAGTTATGAGCATTATGCACAAAATGCTTTCAAGTGCAGATATACAGAAAATGCAAGCATAATACAAATGTATTATAATATTTTTCATAATTGTATAAGAGTCCTTATTTAATAAAATTTTATGTCGTTATTTATTCTGTGAGTTAACAGCCTTATGCCAGTTAAAGTTATTAATTTATATTAAGTTCACAAACTTGCTCTAATTAATTGCTTTCAATGCTTGCGCATCTAATGTTCATTTAAATATGTGAATATTTTATTTGTTTATTTGGAAAATTAGGAAAATAAAAGTGTTTATGATTGATTATCCGTATAAATTAAACAACAATACATCGAACAAAATTAAACGAATTTTACCAGTTTGTATTCAATTCATGTATAACTTTTTATATATGCTTGAATGCATGAAGAGAATATGACGACTAGCAGCAATTTGCATTACTTACGTCGATAAATATCAGGTAATCCGCATCACTTGTAGCGTGATTATGTCGAACAATATGTTTGGCTGTTATTGAAAAGCTGCCCCCATTGTAAGCTGAGTTTATCTTCAAACAAATCAGGATTCACAATTTCAGCATCCCGTTTAACTTAAATACGCAATGCTCGGAATACAAATAAAAATGGTTAAACATTTAGATTTGATATTTTCTATTTAAGATAAGTGGCATTCTTGCCAAAACAGGATAACATTTTTTAAGGCATCTGAATAATCACCGCCTTTTGTTGAATTATGTAAATAATTACGAAATATAATCTCTTTTTAAAAGAGATTTTTTCGTATATGTTCCCTGATTGAATGCAATGCCCATTTTTTGTTTGTTAGTTAGAGCCTATGCTGGTTTCGAAACACATTTATTTGTGCCAATTTGTAATAATAACTGAAAGATGAGATATTTTCATAACAAGTGCGTTGAGATAAAATAAATAAATAATAAGTTAAATAAAAGGCTCGTAGAATGACCGGGAATTTGTAAGATTCATTAATGGATATGACCCTGTTTTTACATCTGATCTGGATTTACACTTTCTATTTTTTATTTATATGAACACAACTACTAATGCTAATTTCTAGGATTAATTCTCTTTTGAAATAATGCATCGATTTATACTGGAACGCGTAGATATATTTGTACCTTTGAACGGAAATAATGGTCAGCAGAGATTTACAAGAGGTCGCTCGAACAAAATAAATACTTCTTTAAATCAAGTTTGCGAGCTTGAAGTAAACACCAATCCCATTGTAGTTAACCAGTCGTCGAACACCATAACAAAACTACCTCCAGCCGCAACGCACTGACGCGTTTCGATCTTCCATGTTTATCATCAGAGTACGACGGCAAACCGACTATCGAGGATCAAACCGCAAAATGAATACTTGTCCTTAGAGAAGTACAATATATCTCTAGATCCGAATAATGTTGACACACTAATAATATTTGTAGATATCTAGAATGCGTTTGACTAAACATATTTGATGCTTTTATTAATGCATTAGGCTCACTTAAGTTAAAGGTAATATTAAAAATTATAATAATTGACCATGTGAATCCATGATTATATAAGAATTGTATCATGCTTATCTTAACATATTTGGCTGCAACTTAGAATCCAAATAAAATATGTTAGAAGGTGTCAAAATACGACCTAAAGATTAAGTTTGTTATTTGCATACGGACATTTACGATTATAGGCTTCATCTCTTGTATTTCAACTCAAGATGGTTTAGAATATTAATTTATTGCCAAAAAATATTACCCTTAATTTATTCTACAGCGTTTATAAGTTAGAAGCTTTGGAAATAAGAGTAAGAATATTTTTTTTGTTTGTCTTTGCACATTTACTTATAAAGGCTACAGCTCATCGAATTATGTTCAAGATGATTAAGAAGATTAATTTGTTGAATACAAATATTAAATTTAAATCAGAGGACGGGCTTCTATATTTTAGAAGCAGTAGAAATAAGAATTAATGAATATATTTGTTGTTTGTCTTCAGACATTTACGAAAATGAGCTACAGCTCCTATATTTACACTCGAGGTGGCTTAGAAGATTAACTTTTTGCATAAACAGATTACATTTAAATGAGTGGGCTAGCTTTTATATGAACCCGGTCATGAAGAAGCATAAAATAGGCACTAAATCGAAATTACCGGCAATTAACACGCCTATTATTACAATATTTCAGATAGACACTTTCTTGTGTTTAATTTTTCAAATGCTAAGAGCTATTGCCATATCAATTTAGTTAATGGTGTCCGAGTAGAATTTTGTATAATATTTTTGATTTGGAAATTAAGAAACCAACGATTTTACTGGTATTTTGATGTTTGAATTTGACAATACATTTACCTGGATTTATAAATAAGATGGATTTTGCATGAATGCGCAAAATCTTCAATATGTTCTACATGCAAATGCATTTATTAATCTTTTCACTAAACATTTTTCTCTTGCCAGATTTATCATTTGATCAGTAAATGCGATCCAAGGTTTATTATATATAGTACTTGTGAATTAGTTAAGACGGAAGATTGTATGTAGATAGGAAGACACTAACTATTTGTTTAATTGAAATCAATCATTAATAGCAGAAATTTGCTTTTATGCTGTATACTTTCTCGTATCACGTTTTTACAACAAAAAACCAATTTACTATCCATTTCTAATTAATCATATACTGTAACAGAAACAGGAAATGTTTTCATCTGTATTTGCCCTTTTTAGCACAAGTTTAAGCTTTCAAAAATTTAAGTAATTGAAATTTTCCTATGTCAAATAAATAACTTCCCGCGGAATGGTTATACTTTGTTTTAAGCTAGGCATTTTATATTTGGTGCTATGGATTTCAGTTAATGTGCTCCGCAGGGTTCTGTCCTAGGTTCGATTTTTTCTATAATGGCTTTGTCTTAGATACAGATGAGCAATTATTAATAAAACACGTTAAAGTATAAGGATGACTTACTTCTAATTTTTAGTTTCTGTCCATTGACGATTTTTATTTCCTTTTCTGCTTAAATTTGGACCTTGTTTACACCAGATAAATAAATTATCCGAAAATTATTTTTTAAGTCTAATTTTGAACATATATTTGAGCATCAAATATGTCGTCAAACTTATATTGACATTTACACCATAAATATTTTCGGTTACGTAACACTTTGGCATAATGTATCATTTGTTTTTAATATGAAACGATTTTAGTCCAGAAGTATGTAATAAATCTGTAAACTAGGAGTAACTTATATTGACTTAATTTTGTAAATGCCAATTATTTTGCCAAGAATTACGTGCTTTATATATTTAACATTTATTTTTGGCTTGTTTTATTATAAAAATATTTTATCTAATTAGTTTTGATTTACAGACAGAGCCTTAGAGAAAATGCATAAATATATTTTCAACATATTTAAAATTTTACTTGATTATACAAAAATATTACCAACTTGTCTATTAATCCAAAAAGTTTATTGAGCTACTCTTTTCTCTGGTGGGAGTAACAATTTATTATTGAAGCCATTGCCAATAATACTATTTTTTTACTATTTTACGAAATAGCTAATATGATTATATAGGAAAAATGTCTGCGGCCAAATGTATACGAAATTTCCGAAACTTATTAATTCATATATGTACTTTTTATTTTAAAATAACGAATTTTCTATAAAAATTATGAGTGCTATGTAATTAATATTTTATTAATAGTAACATTTCCACGTTCAAATACATTTTATCGTTTAAAAAATTGACAATTTCTAGTTAAGTATCAATAAATTGAAATTTAAGTACACATTAGAAAGAAAAAATAAACAGAAGATTAATACAGGTAGATAGTGTGAAATAGGGAAACGCTAATCATTTACGACCATCCTCTTCAGTTCAGACTGAGTGCGTATAAAAGATTCGACGTTCCACTATTTCACAGTCTTTCTCCTTAAATTGTGCATGTATATTTTGTCTAACAAAAATATATAAATGTGTTCATTTTTAGATGTTTGAGGAAAGATTGAGAAAGAGAAGGTTCATGTAGCTGAGAAAATTTATATTTATTCTCGCATATGGAAGTGGTGACATAAAATTTACTAATGCTCCGTTAAAGAAAAAATTAAACTTTTTTCCCCGTATTATAGTTTTGCGAAGTCCTAATTTTCATCGAAGCCTATTTTACAAAAGTAAAAGAACGCTGCATTTTGACAGTCTCGAAATTAATAATAGAAATAATAATAATAATAATAATAATAATAATAATAATAATAATAATAAAATGAAAATATTAAAATGTTCTTTTCGATTATATTTATTACTGACGGAATTTGCAGAATAAACCTCTAATTATAGGCCTTTTTATTTATAATTATTTGATTATCTGTTTAGCTGTGGTGAATGCTCTATTTTAAAGAGCTTTATGTAATTAAAATCTATTATTAAATCACTTCAGTATGAGGAAAGGAATACAGTAGTGAGAAATTTAAAAGCAAAATTAAAAAAATCTAACTGTCTGATGTGACAATGAACAAAATTTATTAAATATTTATTTATTTTATAATTTAAATATGAAAATTTGGAATATTATACTAAATGTCGCTGATTTCAATCGAAATAATTAAATAAATTATAATTAAATATTCTATCTTGAGCTTATTAAAATAAATTATAGTAAAGAAATAAAATATTTTGTTAAATACGAGAACATGCTAATATGGTGTTTATAATTGTAGTTTAACGCATTAGAATTGTTCAAAACTGAACCATGTACGAAATTGCAAGCGATAAAATGTTGAATAAATGAAATTATGACAGAGACAATCGGAATGAGAAACATACTTTATAAAAAAGATCAAATCTCTTTGGAATTTAACAAAGCGAACTCATTAAATACGCAGAAAAGGTCAAAATGAAAACAAATTATGAGATTAGATTTTGTATATAAGTTAATATCCCATGATATTTTATTCTAAAAAACGGTTCATTAACTTGCCCTAATTCTTATGAATAAATCTGAATATATTATATGGATGTATGAACAGTTTAATAAAATTGGCATTTACTCAAAAAAAAGATTCTTCCGTTTTTCTTAGGTGATATTAATTAATAAATTTTGAAAAGGATCGATAATATCTAAATGGAAATGCGGCATTGTGATTCGCTTAAACTAAGGGATACAGACACCACGACATTTTATGCTTAGTAAACGTTCAGGAAACGGCAAATTAAATAAGCGTTCCTACAGTATTCTCCTGCCCATAATATCTCAAAAGGATTTTTCATAGATACGCATTATTTTATCGACAAAGTTGCTATCTTAGATTTTGAAGATATACAGACAGTGGTATATTTCGACGTTGTTTAAGTATATAACCCTAAACTTGATCATTACGCATTGAACGGTCTGAATAATTTTTCTTTATGACATTCCTGAAAACTAAATAATAGTAACAAGAAATCGGGTAATATGATGGAATTAGTTAGGTGGTTTTGTCTTTAGTCTTTTATGTATCTTAGTACATGTTTAAACGGATTAACGATCCAACAAAGAGGCATTCAAAAATACTCCCTGTGAATAATATATTAATGCACTATATAGGAAGAGCTATTTTACTAAATAGATCTTTCCGATTATAATTTTTTGTTCGATAGTTAGGCAATATATTCATGATATACAATCATGGTAATAATAAATTTAACATATTTATCGATTTGACATATCAAAATTGCCAGTACACGTTAGAAATGAAGCGAAATGCATATAACAAATATTTGGTGTTACGTTGATAAGAAACCGTTATAATTTTAATAAAAGACATTTACTAACAGTACATACTCGGTGAATCTCCTTCCAATTAATTCTGCCTATACTTTGCGAAGGAGGATTGGGATTATACAATCTTTGTTTATATTGCGTCTATCGATATGCTTTTCTAAACGAAACGAGCAAAAGTTAAATTTTTAATAAAAAATATTTCGATGAATGATTAATATATAAAAATTACAGGTGGTGATTAATTTAAAAAAAGAATTGATTTAGAAACTGTCAAGGTAACCTTAGTTTTCATAGCCTGTTAGACCCCCGCTCCATTTTCCATCATCTATTAGCAGAATTCTACTCGAAGAATACTATCAATACCAGAATTCAAATTCCTGCACTTCTCACTCCAATAAAATATCTGCTGCAATAACTTCACTTAAAGTAACCATATTAACTGTCGAATTAGTAGGCGTGTCAACTTTTTTTTAGATTTACATGAAATAAAATAGTCAACAGTGTACAATCATAAAGGCGCTAATTTTAACACTAATAGACTGTGTAGTTCACATACGTCAGGCTATACGTTTATTATATGATGTAGTTACCTATCGTCCAACGCTATTAGTTACGGCAACAGATGACTTAACATACTTGTCGTACGACGGTGCACGTTAGATTAGCAATGTTATACGCTTACAATTGTGGCATGTTACTCAAATCGAAAGGTTTTAATTATATGTACTTAATGCTGTTACCCAGATTGTTAAGCTCCATAATATACTCAAGGAACAACCATTCAAAATATGATGCTGATGATGATTAAACCAAGGATTTATTGCTGATTAGCATCATTAATCCAAGGTTGATGATACAATTAGACAGTCAGTTTAGTCTAGTTGCAATACCTGGATCACGGCATACGCCTTCTCTTTGGCCTTTTGTGTAGCCGTGCTCCTTGACGGTTATCATATAGACCTACCTTTAACAATAGAGTAGCCAGTAAGATCAATGACCTATGTGCATTTATATGCTTATGAAAATTCGTCTGGCGTCATTCTTGTAATAATTCTTGTTAAGCGGGTTATTTGCTTTCTTCCAGAGTACATAGATTACTAACCACTAGGCATTTACTACCTGTTACCTCTTACCAAAGATTAAACTGACAAATTGGACTCTGAAGAAGTCTACTTTATTCCGGCATCCTTATCAAATCAAACGCTGATGAACGAGTTGTAAGTTTCCCTGCTCAGTACACAAAAAAACCCGATCATTAGGGGTTTGCCGTTTGTTTACTTCGCACAGAGATGGTTTTGAACAACACAATTAACAACGGTTTATTTGCTTCCAAATATAAGAAGAATGTCTTAAGTAAGCCCCGGAAAATTAGCCACCCCGACGTCAATTTGTCAAAGTTTACATGTCAAAAACAGCAGAATGGGGTTCACCTTGTTCGTGATAGAGATCTGTAAGTGTTAATCGCACTCCTAGTTAAATTTAATGCGTGATGTTCTTTTTTACATTACCTTGAAAAATGCATTAGCAGATGTCGCATCGACTATATTCACCAATGAAAAGAAAAACGGGTGATGCTGAGGTAACAATGTCTGCAACTCCAACACAGGAGGCGACAAGTCATGAACCGCAAATAAGTACAAGTTTAATATTATAGCAAACTAACTGATACTTGAAATATGATGACGATGATGATTAAACGAGGCGATCAATGATATCTCACAATACCGCTAAGGGATACCCGACAGAAACACACGTAGATTTGAAGTTAATGAGTTGAGAAAAAAATTGACATTTTTTTGCAGAAAAATATAAAGTGGAACTGTTTTAAAAGAAATATAAACATTTGTTTACTTATTATAATCAAGGTTGCGGTCTTGATATAAAAACCTGACCCATTAATTGATTACATATGTCAGTATAAACTAAGAATTGTATAGTGTAGAAAAGGCAATTCATCCAGTAGACCGGTTTCGTCCTTATTGGAAATTCATCATGTACTGGCAAGAAATTTCCGCGGACAGGACTCGAGCCTGGGAACGTCTGCTTCGTAATCTGGTGTTACTGAGAATGATAATTGAGGTATGTAGATTGTAAACTAACTTCATCATTCGATATTAAATATGAATTATTTTTGTTCCGTTGGAAAGGGAATTTTGAAAAGAACGTATAACAAAGGAACTTTAGTTCAGATATTCTGTGCACTATTAATGTAAATTGAGAAATTTCTCATAAAATAATGCATATAAATATTATGAAACAATCTGGTACGACACTGTTTAATAGGAACGATTTTCCGCCAGATTGTAGACAAACTGAATATTTTATTAATTAAATCATGGTTGCGATCTTGATATGAACACCTGATCAGTGTTTAGAACAATTAAACAATAATTGATTGTGCGGGTGGTGGTAAAAATACTTTACATCAAGTTTGCGAGCTTGAAGTAAACACCAACCCCATTGTATTTAACCAGTCATCGCACAACATAACAAAAATACCGCCAGTCGCAACGCACTCCGCGTTTCGACCTTCCTTGATCATCATTAGAACACGACGGCAAACTGACTAGCGAGGATCAGTGTTTAGAGCACCAGATTCCGAAGCAGACGTGCACAGGTACAAACTCTGTCCGCGGCAAATTCTAGAGAGTACGATATAAGTTCCCAATAAGGACGGAACCGGTCTACTGGATGAATTGCCTTTTCGACACCATACAATTCTTAGTTCATACTGACATATGTAAGTAATTAATGGGTCAGGTGTTTATATCAAGACCGCAAACTTGATTATAATAATTGTTATCACCACCCGCGCAACCAATGTTCGTTTAATTATATTTGTTTACTTAATTTGTAATCAAATCGTATAATATTTATAATCTTCCTTCATAGGATTATAATATGTGTGAATTTGTGAACCGATTCAAATTAGAATAGAAAAACACAAAACGGCGTACATTTATGGTTCCATCTATAAATCGAGTCGGGCTTGGCTCTTTTTGGAAACTTTTATTACATCAACTGAAATGGATATAAATAGAGAGCGAAATATGTTTTTACGTGTTTCAATAGTCTATGTGCATCAACAATATTCTGCGTTAAATTAACTAACGTATTTCGAAAGGCACAAAACATTCAAGTGATTGAACATCGGGCAGGAATAATTATTTCCAGTAGTATTCCATACTTGACAGGAACGTCAGCTGCACAGCTTCATAGTAGTGCTCAACATTACAATAATTGTAACTTTTGCCACTCGTAAATAATTCATCCATTTAAGTGATAATTTATTTCAGGATTAGTGATAACTATTCTTTAAATCAAGATTACGAATAAGAAACATACGTCAATCTGATTTTATTTCACAAGTCACACGACCATTCTTTAAATCAAGTTTGCGAGCTTGAAGTAAACACGCGTCAGTGCGTTGCAACTGGCGGTAGTTTTGTTATGTTGTTCGACGACTGGTTAAATACAATGGGATTGGTGTTTACTTCAAGCTCGCAAACTTGATTTAAAGAATTGCTACCACCACCCGCGCAATCAATTATTGTTAAATTGTATTGCCTATATATGTATATGTGGTGAAAGCTGCAAACAGTTAATGTTCGTGACTGCATATAAATTGTGCAGCCGACATTTTCAGTAAAGTTCAATGTATGCAAGACTGCTAGAGGTGAGAGCCGCATATCTAAATTTGATTTCCATATATATTCAGTGCGGTTTGATCCTCGATAGTCAGTTTGCCGTCGTACTCTGATGATGATCATGGAAGGTCGAAACGCGTCAGTGCGTTGCGGCTGGCGGTAGTTTTGTTATGTTGTTCGACGACTGGTTAAATACAATGGGATTGGTGTTTACTTCAAGCTCGCAAACTTGATTTAAAGCATTGTTACCACCACCCGCGCAATCAATTATTGTTAAATTGTATTGCCTATATATGTATATGTGGTGAAAGCTGCAAACAGTTAATGTTCGTGACTGCATAGAAATTGTGCAGCCGACATTTCCAGTCAAGTTAAATGTATGCAAGACTGCTAGAGGTGAGAGCCGCATATCTAAATTTGATTTCCATATATATTCAATGCGGTTTGATCCTTGATAGTCAGTTTGCCGTCGTACTCTGATGATGATCATGGAAGGTCGAAACGCGTCAGTGCGTTGCGGCTGGCAGTAGTTTTGTTATGTTGTTCGACGACTGGTTAAATACAATGGGATTGGTGTTTACTTCAAGCTCGCAAACTTGACTTAAAGCATTGTTACCACCACCAGCGTAATCAATTTTTGTTAAAGTCACACAAAATATCGCGTAATGACGTATTTCGAATTTTCATGATCATCAACAGAGGACGAGGGGAACCTGTCTAAAGAGAGTAAAACGGCAAGAATGCTCTCATCCCTATAAGTGGTCCATATATTGAGATTGACTTTAATGCCGTCAGCAGAAATTGAATGAAATCATAAATATAACTATTTTGCAGCTTTTGCCACACTTAATTACGTGTTGAAATTAAGAAAGTGTTCATTGCGCGGTCAATAAAATTATTTAAACATGTTAGATTAAATGTACTGTCTGTTTGGTTAATAGTTTTTTTACGAAAGATAAAAGTGAAGAAGCTATTGACATTAAATTTCTGGCGTTTACCAAATCATATTACTATCTCTGATCTCAGGTCATACTTTACGAAAAATTATTTTTCAAAGCACGAACAGTGTAGGGTTATGCTATTTTAGAAGTATCTATAAACAAGTTTACTTTGTGGCAACTGGGACCCCCTATTTCTAGTGTTTGCTGTGATTTTCCTAGATCAATATTGGAAAATTGCCTAAGAGATCCATAAGTAAATGTGCACAACATATATATATATATATATATATATAATGTTGATAAATATTTTCATGCTCTTAAAAACAGTTCACAAAAACGAACACCGAGTTAAAGTTTTAATAAAGAAAATGAAAATATCTCTTCCATTTCAGTGAATGCAACACTTGACTTCTACTGTTCTTATATGCGTTTATTGTTGATTGAATTAGAACAGTTTACCATAAACCAAACTTAAATACTGTTTATTGCGAAGAAATAATATATATGCAAGTATGTAGTAGGTGTTGCGAACCTAAGTGACCAATTAGTTCAGTTGTGACCAGAAGGATAAACCAAAGGCAGCATGAACGGAAAGTATAATCTCATGCACATTCGTTTCGTGCTTACTGGCGACTCATCAGTAGGAGTCGGTATTACGTCCTTTAACCACTATATATTTGGTCAAAGAATGTGGAATAATTGAACGGTACAATCTCCTAGACGAATGTGTAAACCTGCAATTGTGAAGCTAACGTCATCTGAAGTCAGCGACAATGCGACTTTAACGCTAACTCACACTATATAATATATATACCGAGTCTGTATAGGATACTAACACTATGGCTATTGTGTTAGTAACCGATACCAACATTATTGTACCGAAAAGGTTCATGGTACTAACACTATGGTTTCCGAGTCGGTACATGATACCAACTTGGTGGATATCAATTTATGCTATAGTTCACCGAAATTGAGAATTACAACAATTTCTGAACACCTGTTACTCCAGTAAATCCATACACTCTGGCCTTGATCAATATCAGTTATCACATTTCGCGAAAAGCATGACATCATTCAATTCAATATATTACAGTTAAATACTGTTTATTGCGAAGAACTAATATACATGCAAGTATGTATTAGTTGTTGCGAACCTAGTGACAAATTAGTTCAGTTGTGACCAGAAGGATAAACCAAAGGCAGCATGAACGGAAGCGAATGTGCATAAGATTATACTTTCCGTTCATGCTGCCTTTGGTTTATCCTTCTGGTCACAACTGAACTAATTTGTTACTAGGTTCGCAACACCTAATACATACTTGAAATTGTTGTAATTCTCAAATTCGGTGAACTATAGCATAAATTGATATCCACCAGTTTGGTATCATGTACCGACTCGGTAACCATAGTGTTAGTACCATTTACCTTTTCGGTACAATAATGTTGGTATCGGTTACTAACACAATAGCCATAGTTTTGGTATCCTTTAAAGACTCGGTATATATATTATATTGTGTGAGTTAGCGTTGAAGTCGCATTGTCGTTGACATTAGATGATGTTAGCTTCACTATTGCAGGTTTACACATTCGTCTAGGAGATTGTACCGTCCTATTATTCCACATTCCTTGACCAAATAGATAGTGGTTAAAGGGCATAATAGCGGCTCCTACTGATGAGTCGCCAGTAAGCACGAAACGAATGTGCATGAGATTATACTTTCCGTTCATGCTGCCTCTGGTTTATTCGTCTGGTCATAACTGAACTAATTTGTCACTAGGTTCGCAACTCCTTATACATACTTGCATAAACCAAACTTGTCTGCAAAATATTCACATTATAGTAGTTTCGTGTCATTTCGATAGAGTTTATCTACTTTTCGCAACGGTTTCCCAATTTCGGTGAACTATAGCATAAATTGATATCCATCATTTTGATACCCCTTACCGCCTCGGCAGTCATAAAGTTAGCATCATGTACCTTTTCGGTACTATTATGTTGGTATCGGCTACTAACACAATAGCCATAGAGTTAGTGTCTTTTGCAGACTCGGTATATATATTTTATAGAGTGAGTTAGCGTGGAAGTCTCTTTTTCGAGACTTTATATAATGTTAACTTCACTACTATAGGTTTACACATTTGACTAGGAGATTGTATCGTCCTATTATCCCACATTCCTCACCCAACTATATAGTGGTTAAAGGGCGTAATACCGGCTCCAACTGATGAGTTGCCAGTAAGTACGAAACGAATGTGCATGAGATTATACTTTCCGTTCATGCTGTTTTTGTTTTATCCTTCTGGTCACAACTGATTTAATCTGTTACCAGGCTCGCAACACCAAATACATACTTGCAAACAGTACAATTGAATATACAATTTGTATTGGGTGCAGTTTCCTGCATAGTATAAAGGTTAGTTGAATGAATGCACATAAATTAAATGTTATTTAAAGTAACACATTTGACTTTATTAGCTACTAAATGGAAATAGTTGTGAATGTCCTCTTTAGATATTATTTATCAATATACATGTGTGAGTTGCTAATGGGCTTCCGTAATTCGATAAACCAGAAGTCTAATTACCAAAATGAAAGGACATTGAAATTTAAACGTCTGCTTCAATTCACATGGTGAATACATGCTCGCAGTTGCATAACATATCATTGACAACACGAACATATGTTTTCCAGAAATGGCCGTTACAATAATTAGTAAATGCCTTCACTCACCTGAATTAGCCACATATAAAGCTATGTGGATAAACAAACAACTGTGTAATTTATGCAAGCGGTAAAAGCATGTTCAGGAATTGAGCCCGAACTGGAGATGATACAGACAAGTTATTAGTCTTTTACTCGTTCAATATATATATATATATTCATTTACACATACTTGAGTTGAAATGGAGAAAGAGACAGTTATTTTATTTGATACAATTATTTTAACCTTGTGCAGGTAAATGGTATTACGAAATTTATTATAACCTACGAACCATAAGAGTACATTTATTACTTATCTATGTATTCACAAAATTTTTTGTCGTGATTTTGCCTAATATGTTCATGAGAAATTGTTTTATCTTTTTTCCTCTCGAAAATTTCAATTGGTGAGATACTGTTGAGGACATTGTTTACTGTCCCCCCCATTAAATTGACGATTAAGTTTAGAAAGCACTGGTTCTCCATAAATTAAATTCAATGTTAAAATAAATCACACCAGATGATTTAAATTTGAAGTCGTAGGTGAGAATTAAACACGACCACTTGCTCTGTGATTATACGAAGCAAAACGAATTCATGTTTACTCGCTGTTTTATCTCAAACTCCATCTAACATATGCACTTTTATATAAAGCTCAACCGTTTCGTGTGGTGCCATGAAAGTGGCTGTACCACAAATTGAATCACAGACGCATCGGTATCATCATCAATCAGATGGTTTCCCTGGCGCTGGGGCAAATTTTCAAAACTTTTATTTGCATGATAAGAGTTTACTACGAAGCACAATAGGATCTAGTTTTAAACAAAATGGCAGTCAGACATCCGATTGTGTGGCTATTAACGGCGATGATCCGATCGACAATGTATTAGAAACAATCAACCTCCGTGTTCCAGCGATGGCTCTATTCAACTTAAACAAGGAGACTGAGCCTGATACTCATAATGAGGCCGAAAAAACTATCGCAAACAATAGGAAAACTTTAGTGACACAGGATTGTGCGTCTTACGACGTCAGTGAGGCTGTTGAAGAGGATGAAGTTAACTCTGTGCACAGTTTGTCGGAGTTGTCGCTTAAGGCACCTGGTGTTTCAATTGCCACAGAAATGGACGTTCCTACAACTAGACGAGAAAGCAAATATATCGATAATTTAGGCAATGATGACCAAGGCACTGAAGTTGAAGGTAGGCGGCCCTGTGCTTGTGTAAATAAATTTAAAAGCAGAAAGCCACGTATGTATACTTAAATTTTATAGCAGTTTCTATTTTTGTATACAGTTATATCTATTAGTTTACATTATGAAGCAAATTCGAGTCAGAGTTTTGAAGCCATATTAGTAATTAAAAGTTTAATCAATATAACTATAATAAAGATAGAGAGCCTGGAATCTACTAAAATGCCATATTATTATATTATACGTTCATCTCATCCCAACTGTACATTTGTCGTAACCAATCCCCTCTTCGTTATGTTTTTGCGCAATTTAGACCACTCCTTTTGCGCAACTATATTAATTACGGACGCAATTACAATGAAAGCGATGACACACCATATGATGTTACAAAAAATGATGTGCTCTAAATTGCGTAAAACAATAAGTGGTGTTCACACACACACACACACACACACACATATATATATATATATATATATATATATATATATCGTCACCAGTTCCACCATTCTTTAAAATATGAAACAGACTTTAATACATGGAATAACATTTATTAATAAATCTTATTTCAACCAGTGTCTACAGCCATTATTCTCGATTCGATGGTATATTGGTTCATCCAATCCCAACTGTACATTTGTCGTAACCAATCCCCTCTTCGTTATGACAGTCTTTGTTTTGCGCAATTTAGACCACTCCTTTTGCGTAACGTCATTAATTACGGACTGAATTACAATGAAAGCGATGACACACCATATGACGTTACAAAAAATGATGTGCTCTAAATTGCGTAAAACAAAGTCAGGCATAGCTAAGAGGGGATTGGTTACGACAAATGTACAGTTGGGATTGGATAATCGAATATACTAACGAATCCAGAATAATGGCTGTAGATACTGGTTGAAATAAGGCCCAATAATAAATATTAATATACAGATAATTAATTGTTCCACACACACACACACACACACACACACACATATATATATATATATATATATATATATATATATATATATATATATATATATATCATTACCAGTTCCACAATTCTTTAAAATATGAAACACAACCTTTATTACATGGAATAACATTTATTAATAAATCTTATTTCAACCAGTGTCTACAGCCATTATTCTGGATTCGATGGTATATTGGTTCATCCAATCCCAACTGTACATTTGTCGTAACCAATCCCCTCTTCGTTATGTCAGTCTTTGTTTTGCGCAATTTAGACCACTCCTTTTGCGGAACGTCATTAATTACGGACTCAATTACAATGAAAGCGATGACACACCATATGACGTTACAAAAAATGATGTGCTCTAAATTGCGTAAAACAAAGTCAGGCATTGCTAAGAGGGGATTGGTTACGAGAAATGTACGGTTTGGCATGGATAATCGAATATACTAACGAATCCAGAATAATGGCTGTAGATACTGGTTGAAATAAGATTTATTAATAAATGTTATTATACAGAGGTAATTGTTCATACACCACACACACACACATACACACAAATATATATATATATATATATATATATATATATATATATATATATATATATATATCATTACCAGTTCCACAATTCTTTAAAATATGAAACACAACCTTTATTACATGGAATAACATTTATTAATAAATATTATTTCAACCAGTGTCTACAGCCATTATTCTGGATTCGCTAGTATATTGGTTCATCCAATCCCAAATGTACATTTGTCGTAACCAATCCCTCTCTTCGTTATGACAGTCTTTGTTTTGCGCAATTTAGACCACTCCTTTTGCGTAACGTCATCAATTACGGACGCAATTACAATGAAAGCGATGACACACCAAATGACGTTACACAAAAGGAGTGGTCTAAATTGCGCAAAACAAAGACTGACATAGCTAAGAGGGGATTGGTTACGACAAATGTACAGTTGGGATTGGATGAACGAATATACTAACGAATCCAGAATAATGGCTGCAGATACTGGTAGAAATAAGATTTATTAATAAATGTTATTCCATGTTATAAAGTTGTGTTTTATCTATATATATATATATATATATATATATATATATATATATACATATCACTATTAAAACCTAAAAAAGTTAATCTTTAAAAGGACATGGCATCATTTAAATAATCAAATATAATAAATATATTTATTCAATGCTTATTTATCTGTATGAAAGCAATTTTAGCAAATCGACAACCTGGTTTATTAAAGCGTATCTTTACAATAAATTGTTATATGGCACAATTAAAAGTAGCATTTATCCTGGAGACTTATTTGATCGAGAGGTCTCAATTCTTATTCGATAAATAAAAAAAAACAAATGGGATTGAAGAAGGATTTCATGTAGACAATACAACAAAACAAAAACAGTAACATGAGTATAAATTCCTATCTTTAGCCATCCACAGACCCACACAGGCAGACTCACACGCACATATTCTCAAACTTGAAAACTCACATCAAAACAGCTTTTCAACATATTTTTAATCTATAAAAAAAATTAATTTGTCTCGACTACCATATTGCAAATTTTTTTCATTCTGTATATTAAAACGTTCAAAAATTGGCTGGTGGCAAATGCATTTTTCGGTTTGAATGGGTAAATTTCCGCCAATATAACCGATAATTGACATATTGGCTGTGTTGTATATCCGTTACATTTTGTAACTACCACGACTGCATTTTAAGGGATAAATAAATAAATAAAATAATTGTTTAAACGACAGATAAACAAAATATAAGTCTAGTAGGCGATGTCAAATACAGCCAATACTATCCGAAATGTCAAGCATTAGTTTGTAAATCTCCTTTATTACCAGAATAAAGTCAAATATTACTATGTTAGAATTAAGAACATGATCACTTTTGACAATAGTTATACCTACATATGCACTCTGGTCGACACGCACGTCAGTTTTCTCTGGAAATTGTGTTGGTGAATATCCTGATAATCTCATTTCACCACATCCTTATCCTGAACAAGTACACTAAAGATTTTCACCTCAAGTTCACCTGTCAATACTAAATGATAGTCGATAGAATGGAGATGGGCAATCATTAAGGGAGTATCAATTTTAGATTTTACCATGATCCTTCTGAAAACTTGGAAACTGCAGCGACCAATTGAACATACTGCATATCAGAACTTTTGTTTTATTACAGAAGACGCTAACGCAAGTGAGGCGCATAATGTTTGCATTAGCTTAAATGTTGGTGCAAAGTGCGAACTTTGGATCTGTATATATAGTCTAATTGCGAGCAAGAAAACCGTCAATTTCCCGCACATTCGTTCATCTAGGCATTCATATTATACAAGAGAGATGGTAGTTTGAATAGAAAAAAATCCGACAGCAGACGTGATCTTCGCATTACATCCATTTTCACTAAGCAATCTCACCTTATTTAAAAAATCCGATGCGCAGCTAACCAAAAATAATGAAGAATATATGCTTTAAACAAACTCACATCGCGAAATGTTTAATAAATAAAATATGCAGCAAAACCAGCAACTAGTCAGCGACGCAGCAACGAAGCATAGGACTAAACTTCTTGAATTACACAATGATGAGTTTATACCATTTGGATGAAATTATCGATGAATGCGAACTAAATCAAAACGATAAGTTGGCACACTTAGGCAGGATATCAATTAACACCAGTGTTTCGATACACAACATAATGGACTATTATATATCGTTTCTTTTGAAATTCGAGATTTATTACAATTTATCAGTAAAGCTATCTTCTTTGCTAGCTCCATTCTGCTATTTCATTTAGTAATTGATTTAAATGTTTCGTTTGAAGAACACACGTGTGAGGTTTCAACGATAAGTTACGCTATTGTAGATGCGTAATCATCTTTTTCTATCAACCGAGTAATTAACCGTTCCGTCAATAGGTCTACGTAACTTGATCAACAATTTGCACATGCATATTCGTAAATTACATTTGGGATCGACATTAACGGCTTTTATCCTTTGAATGTTTATTAAACACCTGGTACTGTGACAGTAATACTATGTTCTTGGTATATTCTGGTTGAATTTCTGTTAGTTTAAAATGGAAGTAGAAATAAGCCTATAATTGGAATGATCAGAATATGCATAGGGTCTATTTATTGTATTTTTAAGAATGAATTTTATAATTAGAGGTGTCAAATTGCCAACCATTGTCGGTTCCGATAAAAAATATCGCTATGCATGGAGAAAAGACTCTTATATATGGCATCCCTAAGGCTCAAATTGTTTGTACGATTCTAAGATGACACATTGGTTATTTGGAATCATGAAGAGAATGAGATAGGAAATATTGTAAACTTAGCAAATAATGTGAGTGAATTCCAGTTGAGGATTAAAAAGGATTCGTGGAGCGAATTACCTTTTCTGGATATCTATTTAATTAGAAATGGCCAAAAATTAGCTAGAAATATTTAAAGGATGGATACTTACGCGGGTATAGACTTTAATTTCAAGTTATATCACACATATTGATAAAACTTTGGTACTAGTTTGAAATAGACATTAATTGATTGCGCATGTGTTGGTAGCATTTATTTAATTCAAGTTGGCGAACTTGAAGTAAACACCAATCCCATTGTATTTAACCAGTAGTCGACCAACATAGCAAAACTACTGCCAGTCGCACGCACTCGCAGTGTAATTTCTCTCCATGACAAATTTGGACGATATTTGAAGAGCACTCAATATGTACGGAACTGGTCTTCTTGTTCAATTCTCGTTGCTACCTTAAGCGGTATACACTGACAAAATCTAAATAATCAAAATCATGCAGTTAGACTGCATATATGTATACAAACTAGATGACAGTGTTGTAAATATAATTCAAATGGTTGATCACGTGGTTAAATTGCCAGAATGTTAATAGATATTAAATTTTGCAATTATAAATTATAAATTTCCTTTTCAATAGCGGCGCTTTTCCAGTTCAAATTAATTATCAAATGTGCAGAGATAAAAATAATTTTCTCGAATGCTAGTGACGTTTCTTTCTCCATTTTAAGCTAATTATACTAAAATTTGGATAAAAGTTTGTTGTCGAATTTATTAAAAAAATTAAAAAAAAACTAAATATAATTATTTGAAAAATACACTGCACATTTGCAGATAGAAAGTAAAAACATATGACGCAAGCGATGATAAAACAGGCATGAAATATTTACGAAGATTATTTGGACACTCGAGAAGATAAGTTTAAATTTCAAATAAAGATATCACAAGCTCACGTCATGTGCACGCATGGCGTATGGCGTGTCAACAGTGCATTTGCAATTTCACGACTATAAATAGGAAAATTTGTGTAATGATGTCATAGCGATCAACATGCAAAAGCTTCAAAATACTTTCATTCTCATCCTGGTTCTTGCAACCAACTGGCGATTTACTTTCGCCAATGGATATGCTCCCTCCTATGAGGACAGCTATGCTCCCAAGTATGAGGACAGCTATGCGCCCAAATACGAAGATAGCTACGCCCCCAAGTATGAGGATAGTTATGCCCCCAAGTACGAGAGCTACGCTCCCAAGTATGAGGACAAATACGAAGTGAAATACGTGCCCAAATATGAGAAGAAACACGAGAAGCGTCTCGTCAAGTCTTACCACAAGAAGTACGTCAAGAAGTACATTCCCAAGGTGGAGACTCACGTTGTCACCAAGTACCACACCAAGGTCGTACCCAAGGTCGTTAAGAAGTACAAGAAGGTTGTCATCAAAAAGTCTGTGCCTCAATACGGTTCAAAGGTTGTCGACGTCAAATACGGCGCACCCAGCGCTGGTCAAGTGACTTACGGTGGTTCCTATGAGCCCAGCTATGGTTCCGAGTCAAAGTACGAGCCCAGCTATGGTCATGAGTCCTACTCTGAGCCCAGCTACGGTCATGAGTCCTACTCAGAGCCTAGCTACGGCTATGAGTCCAAGGCTTCACCAAGCTACTATTAAATAAAGGAATAATAAATTAATATTATAATCAAGGTTGCATATATGACAGTATAAACTAAGAATTGTATAGTGTAGAAAAGGCAGTTTATCCAGTAGACCGGTTTCGTCCTTATTGGGAACTTATCAAGTACTGGCCAGAATTTGCCGCGGACAGGATACGAACCGCGGCAAATTCTGGCCAGTACTTGATGAGTTCCCAATAAGGACGAAACCGGTCTACTGGATGAATTGCCTTTTCTACACCATACAATTCTTAGTTTATACTGACATATGTAAGTAATTAATGGGTCAGGTGTTTATATCAAGACCGCAACCTTGATTATAATACTTGTTATCACCACCCGCGCAACCAATGTTCGTTTAATAATAAATTAATGTTCAAATTTATAAAATCGTTTTTTATTATGCGTTATTTTGATGTTCTTATCACACATCGTTTTGTAGAATTTTGAAAAAGAATTCTGAATTCCTATAGGACTGTTTTATAATTTTCATTAGACCTTAAGTTATATATAAATATCGTATTGAGGGTAATACGTTCTGTTTGATTACTTGAATTTTACGTATTTACGTTAATATTGCAAGCTCGATTTTAAGATTTCATAAATGTTATCAATTATAGTTTGTTTCATGAACCTGCCAAATGTTGCCGGTATCTGTACGTTTCATTTTGAAAATAAGTGGCGTAAAATCTACTACAATAGCCGATTGCAATCCAATCCGACATTTTGGCAAGGAAATACAAGTAAAACTTAAACCGTTATAGCTTGACGGTAGTTAGAGTCTGTAGATATTTAGTTATGAGTTAAAGGATATTTGGGTAATGTAATCACGTTTCGTTAAGCCATTTGTTGGGTTTAGCTATCGAAAAAATATTACTGTGACACATGCCATCCGCACATAAATTTATGGATTTTCAGATCAGAATTTCATGATAAAAGCGTTTCTTTGCACAAGTCGACATCAGCAAAATGATCTCAAAAATATTGATTTCAATTTGTTTGTTTTTCGACAACTTAAAATTAAGGAAAGTTTGCAAAACCATATATTTGCTACAATGAAAATTATAACAATTATGAATATATACATGGAAATTTTATCAGGTGTCGTGATTAAACTAAATTATTTTTAATTAGAAAATTTTTTTGAACTCAAAAAAAAATTTAGTTATATCAAGTTTAGCGTTAAAATAAAACAGAATGAGTCAATTAACTTTCATAACAATGTTGATTTTGGAGTATGCTAATACGAATGGTAGACTTACATCTGTCAAATCTGGTTCACGATTAGTAAAACGATGGAAATGCTTGCTCTTTACGATGTTATAACAAATGTCTCTACTACTGACTAAGCTATAGAGCACACGAATTTTCGAATGTTTCTATTTACGTGTGTGTATTAATTAATGGACGTATAAATTAATACATGGAATTATGCTTATAATCACGCATGTTTTTATAAAAATAGTTTTTATTTATGAATTAAAGTAGGTACGTACGCCGGGATGAAGTCATGTATTTGTTTTTGAATATAATTATATATCAATTTACTTTTATGTTATGTACGCATGTATGTGTATACTTACGTTTATAAGTGTGCATGTAAGTCAATTTGTATGCCTGTGTATTTATGTTTGAAAATAGGCATATATTCCTGTATTAGTACATAATATCATATTTTTATTTAAATAAGAATTTATATAGATTTGCACGCAAATACGGATGTATATATATGTCTGTATGTTTTGTCCATGCATTTAAGCATATATTCATGATTTGTCTCATTTGCGTTTTAATGTTTGCATTTATGTACAATTAAAAAACAATTGATTGCGCGGGTGGTAGTGAAAACCATTTAAATCAAGTTTGCGAACTTGAAGTAAACACCAATCCAAATGTATTTAGCCAGTCGTCGAACAACATAACAAAACTGCCGCCAGTTGCAATGCACTGACGCGTTTCGACCTTCCTTGCTCATTATCAGTGTACGACGACAAACTGACAAACTAGACTCCAGCAGACATGGTATCGTTATACTTGCGAAGAAAGTTTGATGGAAGACTACTTCGTTCAATTGGAAGTGTTAAGATTTCAAATTATAATCATTCAATATTTCACCGCAAAATTTTCAATCAAAATTTACATATCACTTCCCAGACTCGTCACTAGACTGCGTTAATCGAATATCTTATTATGACACTTGGCATTCGTTGAATATTTGTTGAAAATCCGCGATTTGCATTCGCGAGTTGTCGCTTTGCACTATCCGTTTCGCAAAGATCCGATTGATCCCCGTTTCCAAGTACACGTGGAGTTTGTTTTATTATTGGCTGGGTGCGAATTCGTCCCTTTTATCCGAAGGTTTCCAAATCGTCCAAACTAAGCACCGGAAATGAGGTTCGAGAAAGTCTTCTTTTAATATACCTAATAACTATAAAGTGAATCATCATCTTCATTGAGCGCTCATTTAAAGTCTATTGAAACCACGAGAAAGCTGCCTGCGTTATAAATGCCGATACATAATGAGTGCAATTCAAGTTTTTTTTTGTTTTCGCCATTGTTTTGTGCTCCAACATTGATTAATCATCTTCAGTTATCTCATTCCTCATCCAGAAGTTCTCTATTTTATTTATACTCGAAATCAAAAATACAGAAGCAAATGAATTTATGGTTGTTAATCATACATATGGCTATTTCTCATATAATAGCCCTCATATTGCCCTCGATTAATTACATTGCATCAACTATTTTCATTTGTGCAACGTCTGCTTCAATTTTGACCAGTAAACAGGTCACATTGGCGTTAGAATCAGTTCGTCAATGTGACTGCCCTTCTTTCTCTGGTGAATAAGATAAAGCTCTCCAAACCCTGTTATATTTTCCGTTAAAATGGTAAAATACCTATTTTTATTATGAATAAAATATCTCATATACAATTTATTCTGAGTTATCCAACTAATAACGTTGTCAGACTCGTCATTATGTCTACGTGAAAATTTATAACGCACACGGATTAGGTTTGTCTACAGAGAACCCTGTATCATAAAGAAAAGAATACCGTTATATTCGTAAAAGTTCAAAGAATTCCAACGTTCTGTAGGTGCTAAATCTTCCTCCTTTTAAAGATCAAATTGTGTATGATGGATTTGCACGAATAGAAGAAGCTTGAAATTTCGCGAAGTCCACCTTTCAAATCATTTCAGTTTTGATGATCTATTGAGTGTGCTATTTCGGCGTTCAAAAGGTAGCCTAATTTAAGTAGCCTGTTTGGGACAATGTGCATTAATTAATGGAAGTACTTATAGGCCTAAAAAAGAGGAAGCTCAGCTTGAATTCCACATACCATACGATGATTTTAATAAAAATTTGATAAAACTCGTCAGTTATATTCTTAGTGAAACATCACTATATTTCAAGCACTAAAATAAATTATGATGAAATATTATTGCCTGTTCATTTGTGACATATACATAAAATAAGCTACTATAGTCAATATTGCGATCTTAATATAAGCACTGAACCCATTAATTACTTACATATGTCACTATAAATTTAGAATTTTATAGTGTAGATAAAGCAATTCATCCAGTAGACCGGGTTCGTTCTAATGGAGAACACATCACGTACTGACCAGTATTTGCCGCGGACAGGGCTCGAACCTGTGCACGTCTGCTTCGGAATCTGGTGCTATAATCACTGAGCTATCCTGCCGCACACTACACTACACACAATTTTCAGTTATATACTAACTAATGTAACTTGGTTAGTCAATTTTTCCTTTAGGTGGAGCTCATATGGCATCCAGTTAGACGCAAATTACCAACTAACCATCCCCAATCTGTCAATAATGAACATTCACCGCATTATATGGCAAAGTCATATTGAAATGAACATTTATATTACTATAGGAAAATTGGTTGCAGGGGTGGTGATAACAATTATTATAATCAAGGTTGCGGTCTTGATATAAACACCTGACCCATTAATTACTTACATATGTCAGTTTAAACTAAGAATTGTATAGTTAAATTAGTTAATATATTACTGAAAATTTTGTGTAGTGTGCGGCAGGTTGGCTCAGTGGTTATAAAAACAGATTCCGAAGCATACGTGCCCAGGTTCCTGCCCTATCCGCGGCAAATACTGGTCAGTACGTAATGAGTTCCCAATAAGGACAAAAACGGTCTACTGGATGAGTTGCCTAATCTACACTATACAATTCTTAGTTTACACTGACATGGGTAAGTAATAATTGGGTCAGGTGCTTATATCAAAACCGCAACCTTGATTATAGTAATTGTTATCATCGCCCGCGCAACCAATGTTCGTTTAACGTAAAATATACGTTGGCACTCATTAATCCATTTAAATTTTCCTAATCTGCTAAACAACGTTTAGGCTAATAAGGATTACTTTCAGCGTGGTTCACAGTTTGTCTTTATTTATTTCGAGTACATTCGTCTTTCTTTATCCCATTACGTCAAAGAAGGCAAAGAAATAGTGTAAGCGATAACTTTCATTTAAACAAATTCATTTAAGCTTTATCTTTGCACATGGAAAGAGTATTACCAATTGGATTAAATCTGGCATTGCAAAAGAATTTTGAAACTTTTAATATTAAGCAGTTTAAAGATTAGACTTTTTAACAAAGCAGATGAACTTAAAAATGAAAATTATATATATATAAGTCTTTTTATTTCCATTGAAAATTATAGTATCTATAACGAAAAAAGTTGAAAGGCTTGATTTGGTACCAAATAAGACAAAACTGCAGCAAACCAAAATTTATGGAATGCTTATGTTTATACCAGATTTAGAGTTGAAAAAGAACAAAAATGTTTATATAATTAAACGAACATTGGTTGTGCGGGTGGTGATAACAATTATTATAATCAAGGTTGCGGTCTTGATATAAACACCTGACCCATTAATTACTTACATATGTCAGTATAAACTAAGAATTGTATAGTATAGAAAAGGCAATTCATCTACTACTGGATCGCAACCCGATAATCAGGTAAATGATCTATTCCCTGTCGCGCAACATATTTATTTTAAATTTCATTTATACTTGTCGGTATAACCATCTTTTCACTAAATAAATGTGTGTCAGTTACTTGTGCGTATGTGTCTGCACGTGTACACTCATCGAAATGAAATTAAAGTGATTTCATAACACCTACCGACAATTCACAAGGTAAGCATACGCCATGCATGTGTGTATGTGCGTGAATGTTGATTTAAATTGCTCAGTGTTGTCCTTCTTGTTTGTATGTCCACCGCCGTTTTCTTGTGCGGGACAACTGATAGCACTTGATTTAAGGAATTTTTACCACCACCCGCGCAATGAATTATTGTTTAACTGATCGCACTCGTAGGTCGGTAAAATCTTGAATACATTACATTTCCAGATGCACCGATGTAATTTGGCCTTGATTTATAGGTCCTCACCTTCGTGTCATTCTGAAGCCGCCCATTAGCTGCTTGTCTGATAATGGCTTTAGAACAAGATTTTTCCAGTCCCCATCTTCAGGCTTGACACCATACTCACAGGAAAAAACAATTTGCGGCAAATGTGGTATCCTCATTAAACACAGATCTAATTATATTAATTTTACTTCCTAAAGTATTTTTATTGTCTGTCCTGGTATTCGCTCTTAATGCCTATTCTCTTATACACACATTTATACACGAAAATACCCACATCAACTATTTCATTTATAATTATTGGTAGTTCCCTTAATCACAAAAATATTTTCACTTCATAAGTGTGTGTCATGTATTTGGGTGTATGTGTCTGCAGTGTACACTCATCGAAATGAAATTAAAGTGATTTAATAACACCTACTGACAATTCAGTAGATAAGCCTTCGCCA